>JASSUY010029903.1:0-46904 GCA_032466535.1 Forpus xanthops
TCCCTGTTTAAGTTTGAACCCGTTACCCCTTGTCCTCTCAGTACAGTCCCTCATGAAGAGTCCCTCCCCAGCATCCGTTGCTGTTCACACTTTTCTAATATTTTGTAGGAGTTGCATTTTCTGTTTTTCCCCTCAGGCTGTGTGTTAACCCCTTTACTCTCTCAACACACATTAATCTCTGTAGCTCTTTTATCCCCACTGTTGCTCTTTGCTGAATCTGTTCCAATTTATGCCTGTCATTCTGGTATTGAGGTATCCAGATCTGTATACAGTCATACAAAAAAGATCAGCGTATCCTAGTTCTGTACCAACAGTACTGAATAATAAATTTCTATGCTTATAAACATTTTGACATTCAGTGTCAACTCACTCTTTTCAAGTAAGGCTGCTCTTTCTCAAAGGACTTAAGGTTATTATTTCCTACATGCCTTTTCTTCTAAACTGAACCTCACTTGCTTGTTTTCCATCAGAATTTTTCATCTCATGTTTTTATTTGCAAATGCTGATCCTGTTCTAACGTTAATAAAACTCACTCACCACTGGAAAAGTGGCCTCCTTTGATGAACACTATTGTAAGATCCTGATTTTGCATCATTTCAAAAGAGAAATCCTGCTCTGCTTACTACTTTCTTCCGTGTTTTTAAAGCAGGAAAGTAAATACAAATGAGCTTCCCACTGATCTGTGGGACATTCACAAACTACCTCCAAATTCAGTGTACAGCTTTACAGTGCTGGTCTTCCCAGAAGTTTGCTGTCTAGTCAAACCAAAGCAAAGACCAGTGTGCAAATTAGGAAAGAAAGAGAAAGAACGACTGCTCTTGGCTCTGCATCAATTCCTCTTCAACAGGCCGGAGGTGACAGACCCTTACAGAGGTGGTTAGAGCCATCACTTGCAGGCTGACCCTGCCCCTTCATACTGATGGAAACCAACACAAAAACCCCACCTGGGATAACTACTAGCAGTTGCACCAGCACTGCCTTTGGTGAAGCACTCCTCTGCTGTCAGTGCTCCTACAACAATAAAGCTGTTAGCCAACACATGGAAGCCACAAGCACAGGAGACAGCTTTCCCCGGAGTTACAGCCGCGTGGTGGAATGTACATCCCACAAGGTGTACAAATGGCCATGAACCTCCTTACACTAAGGACTAAATGCAGAACTCCTTCCTTTGATTTAGCACTTGCCTAAGACTCTTTTATGCAACAAACAAGGTATTTATTCAGTAGCTGGAAGGGGAGAAAGAGGATTTGTATTTGTTTAAGTATTTTGGTTGTACTTTGTTATTATGGTTGAGTGGGTTTATGCTTACCTAAACAACCAGAAATATTCCAAAATACCCTGGTTAATCGGGTAATGTAGTTGACACTGCAAGGGAGGTTTAATATAACTCACCTTTTTTGAGCAAACATCTTTTTATGCAAATTAAATGATGCAGTTAAGTTCCTCGGCTGATAGGAAAAAATGTGCAGGGCCTAAATCTCAGTATTAACCTGAACTATGTCATCCGTAAGGAAGCACAGTGAATGAGTCTGCTGGATTAATGGTCCATCACCTCTCTGCTCCCTGCCATTAGTGATCAACGGGAACTTCAGACTTCACCCTGACTACAGCTAGAGCGCCTAGCAGCACCTGCCTACCCTTGGGGCTCTGAGCATAGAGGGTTCCAGCCTTACATGGGGAGAGCAAACCTCATTTCACCTGGGAGAACAGCTGTAAGGGCAGAGCTCTTCTAATGGTCTGATTTTGACTGTTAGGAGTGAGAACAGTGCAACTGCTCAGAAATGTTGAAGCAAACCCTCCCCAACTTTAAAAGTGATTGCTTCCTCCCTTTGTAAACTGCCTGCTCTTTAAGCACTACGAATCATTGTAATTAATCCTCAAGTTTCTGTAGCTATGTTACATTGTTATGTTTACTTAGATGTAAAATGCATTATTCTTTACATCATTATGGCATCAATACACACAGTCTCTGTTACACGCATAGGCAGCTCTAAACTAAAACATTAGGTGGAGTGTTAAAGAGCTAGTTAGGTGCCAATATGTTAATTAATTAATCACAGGTGTGTTTCAAAGCATTCTTCATACCTCAGGTGGGGCTTCTGGGCTGTTATGAAACGCCAAACTTCCCTTGGAGCTTTGAGGATTGCGCTTCTAAATTCCTTAAGAAGTTCAGGGAAGCAAAAGGGTATGTTTTTGGTGTGAGTCACTGGAGTGAGGTAGGAGATAAAGACTTCTTGTTTTGTTTTATACCGGGGGAGGAGGGCAGTAGTCAGCCAGCCAGCGAGCGTTTCAGGACGGAACTAGGTGGAGAACGAGGTATTTTTCTAACCCCATCAGCCTATTTTTCTAAATGCGTTTTAATTTGAATTTTTTTAGTTTAATTTTCCTGAACCCTCTTCATTTTAAGTTCAAGCCTCTGGGCTGTGTCAGCCAGCCTTCTCTCAAGTTCTGGGCAGAAATTCATGGTTACACTTTGGGACAGCTTTCTGTGTAGCAAAGGGTAAGCAAATGCAAGTAACTGTAACAGTTCAGCACCAAGAACTTGAAAACTATGCGCTTTCTCCCCTCTGTTTTGCAACCAAAAGATTCTTGTTTTCACTCAGCTTTTTGTCTGTGAGGCTGTGAGGTATCTGCAAGGCCAAATCTAGATATCCCCCAAACTTCCTTTTTCTGCAGTAAAAGATGAGATGTCTATCAAATAACTTCATTATGTTTCAGGGGAACTTGGGGGGGGGGGGCAGGAAATAGGATGAGACTTGGTAGAAAGACAAAACATACTAATAAAGAAAAACCAGCCCTACCATGGGTATGTGCTGAGAAGTGTCACCCACCCAGGGAAGCCTCTGAGCTCTGTAGCTGCATGGTCTGCTCTGTGCCATGGCTGAAAGAGGACACCTGGAAGGCATCCTTGGTGTGGCCCGGTGAGCCTGACACGTGAAAAGGACCATACCAAGAAGAGATGGAGTATATCGGAAACTGAGCTGAAGAAACACGGCTGGTGATGTGTGCTTGCAGGTAGTGATCTACACTGTCACCCACTGTCCATTCCAGCCTTTTGTGCCGGAGTTATGGAGCCATGGGCCACCGGCTCTGCCTAAAACTTTCACTTGAATTGGCAGGAAGAGTAAGTGTAATGGAATTTTTTAAAGGGTTGGGCAACTCTTTATATCTGACTCACGCTGCGTGTAGGTTCATGAAATGTAAAGCGATTCCTGGATGCGATACAGAAGTGCCTCACATGTCAGGACAAAGCTGGTTCTATGTGGCATGTTAGCGCTGGGGGAAGGTCACTGGGTTTCAGGTTTTTCTCATTACCATTCCCACTCGGTATCTCATGCTTTACCTGCGGCGAAGTTGTGCAACACCCTGGGAACGCGTTAATGCTTTCCCAGCAAAGGTGCAGAGGAGAGACGGCATTCAGAGAACCTCTCCTAAGTCCTGCACGGCTCAGCCTGGAATATGTTCAGGCAGGACCTTGGGAGTGTGTTCAGCACTGCACAGATATCGCTAATGAAGTGAAAGATATCCAAATAGTTGGTCTCCTTACTCTGATTCAAAGGGCTCTCAGTCCACTGGAGAAATGAGAAAAGCAGGAAAAGGTTTTCCTTCTTTGGGAAGTGAACAAAAGGTCCTTGGAATGAGGTCTTTGAGACTCAATGTGCAGTTAAAGTGCTTTGTGAAAGGTACCTTGTTTCTGAAGGAAAAAAGCAAACTGCAGCAGAACTTCAAATATTTTGGTTGAATTCTAAGATTTCAGCTGATGGTTTAAAATAGATCATCAGGAAGGGAGGGGGGAAATTCAGACGAATGTTGGTGTGAAACAAGAGCCACCTTTTACCTGGATTTGTTCTGCAATAATCATGGGAATGCAGGTATAAACTCAAACAAATATGGAAAGGGAGTGGCTTACTCAAAGCCTCATAAATAAAGTACAAAGGTATCGCAATGGGATCTTTAAACCTGGTAGAGCATTTTGCAACCAGGAAAGATTTGGCAAGAATCTCTTATTTACATTCTACTGGATTCAGCTGTTCTTAGCTATTCGGTTGTTGCCTTCAGCTGCAATGAGTGAATGCAAGCCCACAAGACACCTCTTCTTTTACTGATTTTAAAACTGATGGGTATTACTGTGCATTCTTCCTGAGTGTGGTAGGAGAATATCCTGGATCAAAATGTTAAACAAATAATGGAATAAAGAAATGAACCTTTTTTTCTTTCCCTGTTACAGTGGTTGCAAAAGAAATGTACAGCAAATACACATCTGTCAAAACTTCAGGAGTCAAATAACGTAGAAGGAGGGGATGAAAGAATAAAAGCTATGTTATGTAGGCAGGTTTTGACTCTTAATAATGTATTTTATTTAACTTTTCTAGATCTGTGCTGCCAAGCGGCCTTTATTTTAGAGATGTCATGCACTTGAACGCCAGGGAACAGCTAGTTTTGAAAGAAACTACAGAACAGACCTTGGTTTTATGTTACTGGAAAGATGTGTGCTTTCTTGCCGTTTCAGCAGGCAATCAAATTTTCTATGGACCTGGTGTTAACAGAGTTATAACAGCACGAAACTCGAATAATATGGTGATGAATGAGCCTGCAGGCTGAGGGGAGGAAATCATGTGGAATATTTTTCGGTAACAGAGCAATGTTTGGTAGCCAAGGAAGATCCCGCCACTATATATGGTCACTACTTTGTTCGTGTTCATTCAGGAAGAGCCACACCTTAGGCTTGACACTGCAGGGTGATAGCTGCCTGTCACTTTGCCATGCATGTGGGACGAGCATTCTGATACGATGCTCTGTGTTGGACATGCCTCTTTGCGTGTTGAAGCTTGTGTTATATTTTTTCCCATATTTGTGATCACAAATACGAGCTGAATTTCAGCACCTCTGCCCATTGGCATTGAAGAAGTGAAATTTCTCAGAAACCATCTCTGAATAATCCTGGAAGGGTTTGTATCTGCAGCACCACAAGTTATTAACACTAGTAAATGGCTTGGCTTTATGACTGATTAATATCTTTACCTCTTACTTACATCTTTGGATTTTATTTCCATTGATAAAAACAGGGAGATCACAAATTTCCTGAAAGCCACTGGAAAATACCCATAAATTCAGTGAAATTTAGGAACAACCTATTGTTGCTAAGGCCAGGCAGAAAAGCAGATAGATGAATTAAGTGGGGAAGAGAAACAGAGGCTACATCTCTTTCAGGAAATGAATTATTATGTACTAATTTACTCTCAAAGCTCAATTATATTAATTAGTTATTACATAGATATCTACATTGCTTTTCAAAAGTGGCCTTGAAGACGTAAGTTGCTGCCATTTTGGTCTCTCTTGAGCGTTTGCCTGTGCTTGACTGTGAGCCTGCAGACACAAGGGTTCTGCACTGCCAGCAGGTACTCTCTGCCTGCTCCTGAGCTGGGGCTTTGCTCTTCATATGGGCCATGAGTGCAGCATTGATGATAGCCTCCAAAGACAGGCTATATTCACCTGTCATACTTCCCACGTTGATTACAGGATGAATGCAGGGAGGAAGCAGAAGTCATATCTTTAATTTTGCAGCTCCCTCCTTACTGTCTGATATTCCCAGTTGCTCTTGGTCTTAAAGATATCCAACAATGGTGCTCTGTTGCTGAGATGGATCATGACTCCCTCTCCCCAGTGTGTGGCAAAGGGCTGCTGTAGAGCAAACCTTGTAAATAGCCGTCTTCTGCTGCTGAGATCAGGGGTCAGAAAATCCATGTTTGAAATGATGGGTGAAACATTCCAGCAAAACTTGCTTTTACTGCAGTGCCAGCCATGCAGACTGCAGCACAAGAAGTTGGACACTTCTCTGGGTAATCTCTCAAATGACTTCTTGCATTACTTTAATTGACGACACAGAATCAGCTCCATGATTTCTCTCCTGCCTGAATGGGTATTTATGAGGAGATGTGATAACTATACTATGTGTACCCAATGCATCTCATAAGGGTACAGGAAAGCTGCTCAGTTCTAGAGGCTTATGTACTGCCTGCACTGAAGACTTGCACCTTTATTTGGGTTTCAAGTACATTTAAAGAGCTGTGATATGAGGTCTGTGAGACCAAATCAAAACCATGTTTGTAACCATGGTAACCTCCAGAATTTCCCTTGCATTGAGAGCGCATGGGGTACAGGAACAGTGAGAGGATGGACTGAATATTAATAGTTGGACATGGCCTGGCAGGGTTGTTCTTTTGCTGCCGGTTCGTAGAAGAGTACAGGAAACTACTCTTCCCCTGGTCTCAGTTGTATAGTAAGTCTGATTAGAGTAAACCAGTTTCTTCTCAGTTGATTGGATGGTCTGCATGAGTTCTTTATTTGTACTCATATGGAGTTCAAAGGCCCTCTTCCCTGCTCAGAATTCCAGCAGAACTCTTTTTGCCTGGTTACCGTCCCAGGCTGCGTCCACCCAGTTTGGGTCAGGAATGAATTTTTTGAAGAAAACCTTCTCATCATCACTTGTATCCTCAAGCAGCGAGTCTCTTGGGTACAAATCTGCCCCTACTGAGGCACAAGGCTTGTGTCTCTCCTCACTTTCTGCAGCCCCTTTTCTGTCATTTCATATTGTTTCTTGCGTTCTTCAAATCCTTCTTCAAAATCTGACTCCTTTACAGTTTTCTTCCACTATTGCTTTCCAGTCTGAACATGGGAGAAACATGAAGCAGACCACAGGATGGACTGAAGGCAGTGGGCCTGCTGTCTGCATCATCTGGGAAAAATTAACAAGTGAGACAAAGCTGGAGGCTGGGCTCTTAGGAATTATCTATCCCCCTCCTGTCTCCACCAGCCATGAGATATGCTCTTTCAGCTGGATGGGTGTTTTCATGATTTTGTTTTTCTAATATGTGTATGTTATTAAATTTAAAAGGAGCTAGTTTAAAAATAGGGTACAGCACTCTGTGTTGAGGTCTCTGCTAGCCAATATACACACAGAAGGGTGTGTATGTGATTCTCACTGTCCTGCATGACCAAAGTGCACATATTTTTGCTGATGAACTAGCAGCTAATCCAGTGATGTTGAAGGTGGTTAAGACTTGGTTTCTGCTCCTGAAGTTGCTGGGGTGTATTTGACCTAGTGCATTGGAGTGGTACAGATATATATTCTCTACATATACATTTTGGGACTTGCAGTGGATCAAGGTGTTTAGCTAGTTATAGGACAAGCATGTGCACATAGAGAATGATTAAACTTGGCTGTGTGAAGGCCTCCTCCCTCCCCTGCTCCTTCTTCCCCCACATCTTCTCTCCAAAGTGCATTAAACAACTTCTAAACTGACTAACGTGCTCTGGGGACCGTAATTATTTGAGATCTCTATACTTCCCAAGTTCTGGAGGCAATTATCATTTGGCCTTATCCTTCAAAGTGTGCTTGCTGAATATGGAGCTCTTGTTAACTGTGTGCCTTTGAGATATTCCTTACATAACTCCCAAGTTATGAAAATACAGCATTTAATTTTTACAGGCAATGGGTTCACTTGGTCTATTGTTTCCTGTTAAATTCACCGTACCAAATTCCATCCCATGGGAACTGAAGCCAGTCAGTAACTGAGATGAGGATTTAGCCCATTCTTTTCCGACAAAATTGATATATTTCACATATCTGTTAAAGGGATAAATTCCTGTGCAGTCTGCTGGCCACTCCTTCTGTATTAAAACCTTACCTTAGGTGTGTTAGGATTCCTACTGAAACTTGTCAAGGGATCTAACTTATAAAAAAAAATAAGAAAAGGAATATATGGGTGTTTTTTTTTCTGTATTCATTGATAATTGTCTTTTGATGCTATGCCTATTGTGCTTCAAATAGCCCGTGATTTTTCTTAAGGCAGGAAATAGTATTTATGACCATACAATAATATTTTGCAGTGTATATGATCAAAAGATTACCAACTTCATTTTCAAATCGAGTCCAAACAATAACAGAGGCTATCAAGGTACTGTGCTTTGTTGCACTGTTTCTCAGGAAAATCCCTAAAATTCTGCCTTTGTTAGGTATATTTTCCATGCTGCATGGTTTGGGGTTTGAACAGGTATGCTACAGCCCCAGAAATCACAAAGCAATGTGTAAAACAAAACAAATACAGAAGTGAAACGTAGCTGTAATGAACAGCTTTAATTGATGCAATTCTTCCTATAAGTTGCCCTAAAAGAGCAATATGCTGAGTGAGGCTGAACAGGAATACTTTTAGCTCCTTTAATCATAAGATATGTGTTTTCCAGGTTCAGGATCGATAGTCAAAGAGCAACTTCTTCTTACAACATGTGATTAGAGTGTTGAGCTTACTGCCATTGTGTGTTTTAGAAAATAATGGATAGCAAGATTCAGCATTTGATGTTAAAGTTCAGGTAGGCAGCTGCCATGTAGCAGTATCTTGAGAGATAGTAGTAATGAGTGCTGAAAAAAACTCAGGCTGTGAAGTAATTTACTGTTCTCCATGGTTAGGATAACTACAATGGAATCTTAACATCAGATTGCGTATCTTTTATCCTTAACATGTTTATTTGTGATACTGCTTGAGGATAATGAACTAGCTAGAGTAGAGATTTGGCTGTGTTTAGACAAATCCTTTCATTTTCCTTTTTTCCCTTCCATCTACAAAAATGTGTCATTTTGATTCTGCTGAGAGGAGGGTTTTCTGCAGGCTTCATAAGAAGCATAATTTATTGCTGTAGCTTCTGAGGAGTGAAGTTGAATGAAACTCTCTCTTCAGGATGCAAGAAAACTGGCATTTTTTCACCTCTCAGGCTTTCTTACTGACAGTAAAGATCTACAACTAACCTGCATGAAATTTGGATATGATTGAAGCCCTTTGAAATATAGTCTAGCTATTCTAAACCAACTTTGGTTTCTTCTTCCTTATTTTATTTATAATAGAATATTTACAGTCTTGGAGCAGTTTAAAAGTAAGAAATCAGTGTTGTTTAATATTATTAGCTGATTTAGGATCCCATGGTAAGGCCATTACAGTTATGGGGTCCTCGGGAAGCCAAGGAACTCAACTACTCAAGAGTCCCCTTCCTCCATGGTGCTGCAGTGGCAGCAATATGCTCTGCAACCGCTGTAGCTGCTTATTCTTCCTTGTAGCAGGGGGGAAGATTAAATAGTGCACAGAAACTAGGAGCTCTACTGCCTGTTCCTGGCTTCAGCTGACCAAAGCCACCCCTTGTATTAAGTGTCTGCCACACAGCATGTATAGCAGCTTCTCTCTGTGGTACCTGGCAGAAGAGAATAGGGAGGCACAGCTGTTTCCTTCACTACTACAGTGCCTTATTTAAACCTCTGGGAGTTAGGATTCGGTGCAAAAATGGTGGAAGCAGACATTTTCCATGTGGGACCGTGGGGCTTGCCAATTGCAGTGTGTAGAGAGACTGACTCAGTCTGATTGTGATAGTGACCTGGGGTGCCCAGAGTACTGGAGTCCTTGGAGAAATGAGTGTATCATTTGTATGAAAGCTGTTTGAAGTCCTCTGGAAACTGAGGGCTGGAAAAGCTACCATTGCCTTAGAAACAATGTAAAAAAAACCCTGAAATGATTGAGACTGATGGCTGCGAAGCAACAATGGTCATCTTGGACATGAGCTGTATCACGGCAAAGGTTTCAGAGGGGATAAAAGCAAGGAATAGGGTATGTCTGGGTGTGGCTGGATAAAGCTATGTGTAGGCTGTACAACTGGGATACCACAAAAGCAGGCAGAGACCACTGGGGAAAGCCAAGAATGGCCAAATGAGCTTCAGTAATAGGGCCCTAAGAGGAGAAAACAAACAACAAGAAAAAAGGTCATGCTTTTTGGGTGAAGTGCTGGCTGGTGAATGAAAGACTTGGAATAAAGAGCAAAGAAATTCCTTCTTACCTTTTGATGATTGTATTAAGAGAAATACATTTTCAGTAAATAAAGAAGGTTGCTACCATGTTTATACACAATTCAATTTTCAGCTTCCTCAACAAAAATAATCTGAACGTTAGCTAAAGACTCTGGCCCAAAGGAGTAACAGTAGCCTCTAATGGGAGTAAATAGAGGGTAGGCAGTGCTCTTTCAACCTGCTCTTTGAAGAGTGAGCTGAATACAGCCTTTAAAAAAGGTGCAGGTACACAAATATTTACCTATTAGACCTCTATTCATGAAGAGTTCAACCCTATTGTACTTGGCTGTTGCATTCACTCCTCCACAGATCTGAGTCCTGACGTGTGACCTGCATTCATAAGCAGTGATTAGTGAACCAGGTGGCCACACAATGTCTCCAGGCACTTTGGAAGAGCAGCAATGCCAAGTTGTGTGTGCTGCAATGACAGGATCCCGTGTGTTGTCCCTACTCAGAACTGGGCCCCAGATCAACCCAGGGCTCTTGTTATTGATTCGCATCCCGGGAGCCTGTGGTAATGTTAATGGGGATTAAGGCTTCGTTGCAGTAATTGCTGGATAGAAAGTGTCATCTTTTGGAAACGCCTGTTGGCAGAGATGCCTTTCACAGTTACCTGCTCTGTAATTATGATACAATGAGGAAAGGTCTTAAGAAATAACTGTCACTTTTGCATGACGTGTGTCATGTAGTTCGGTCTTGGTAAACCATTTTATGGGATCAATTCAGTGTAATCTTGGATTTGCAGTTTTGTGAGATTAACCAAAATAATCTATGTATTTTTTTAACAGAAGTGGGCAGATGTCTAGGATTAACGTGAAGAACAGGAGTTCTCCAGCCAGACTGCCCTGAAGGAACATGCTGTATGGCTCTGGAGGATTAATTTCCTCCTGGGAATGTGCAAGGCTGTGTTGAAAACACACGGTAGGTGAAGAAAGGAGTTGGGGGTTTGCTTTGTTGGCTTTGTGTGATGCCTCATGGTTTGTTTTTCCTGTTGCAGAGGATCCTGTGTGGAGCAGATCAGGGCTGGTGGCTCTCGGAGAGGGCTTGGGGAGGCAGGCAACAGGTCTTCAGGCAAGAGCTGTTCCCAGGGGCCATGGCAGACCTCCACATGGCAGCTGACAAAGGCCCTATTAAGAGGGGACGGTGAGGCAGGGCTGCGGCTGGGCTGGAGGAACTTGATAGCAGCCTCTCGAGGCCAGAGAATCTGTAAAATAAACCACTGGGCAGCACAAACGTGGAGGTGAGGAATGTGAAACTGGAGTCGAGTTATTTGGGAGCAGCGCCTGTCCTGTGCTGTGCGAGATGTTACTGGCCAACAGAAGCGGCATAGCTGGTTATAAAACACATTGATGGGATAAACTCTGTTGGGATTCATAGCTTAAACCCTAGCCAGATCAACTGCCCACTTATACTGGGGCACATGGGCAGCATCTGTAGCTCACTGGGCACTGCCTGGTTACCTTCCCCACCCTCGGTCTGGACGGGCTGATAGAGTCTGGCAGCCGGAGCTGGCGCAGTCTTTGTGACCTGTTTATGGAGGCATATAGCAAAATGTCTGCTGCATCCCAGCCAAGGCTGTGCTCTCCCCTACTTGTGGTTGTATCCCAGACACATTCTTGGGCTAGTCCATCCAACAATGAGGTTTAAGGCAGAATTAAGGCTGTACTTGCCAAGAGTCATGGTCCTACATTCCCCCCTCGTGCTTTTTATCGCTTGTTTTCAGCCTTTCTACACTGATAATAGCTAGGTCTCTTGGGTTTTCCTTCTGCCAGCTCAGGTCTGGACCACTCAAGTGCTGGTGCTGGCATAAAGGGAGCTAATGGGTCTATGCAGGCAGTGGGGAGAGGGGCAGGAGAAGGGCACTGCCTTTTTGGGGGATGCTTGTTCCCAACCCTGCCCCTGTTGCTCCCCAGACTGCTCCTTCAGGGATGGTGCTCTGGTCTCTCTACTTGGCCTTGTGGCTATGCTCTGCAGGTATCTTCAAGAAAAGGAATGTACTACAGTTTGTGCAAAAAAAGCTGCAGAAAAGGCAGGAAAAAGGTTAAAAGCCAGATATGGCTTTACAAGCACTTTCCTGTGGAGCAGGCCATGGATCCGGTGTCCTCATGCTCTTAGATTCTGCTCGCTCTCTACTAGATCAGCTGAGAACCAGCTGAAAATTGTGATGTGTGAATTTCAGCTGAGGATGATTAAAGAAAGAAATGAAAATTGAACTTGAGTTGGGCAGTCAGTCTTCCCTTCTATCCCCATTCTGTGCTATTTCACCCTTCCAAATCTTGCAATGAACAGTGTTAAGGAATGTTGCAGTTCAGCAGAAAGAAAATAAGAACCCAAAAGAACCGATTCCTTTTGATGTAAATAAGCAAAGCATTCAGCAGGCAAAGCCTGTTGCAACAACCAAGTCTTCCTATCTCACAAATTTTGCATAACATCAACTTCAGTTATAGGTCATAATATTACTGAGAGTGCTCTGAACTGAGACTTGAGTGTTTACTGTCATAGCAAAGAAACAAACAGAAAATGGAACAAGATCTGTTTTGAAAGGAAAAAGCTTAATTAATACTAGGACAACTGAGCTATTGTCTAAATGGTGGTTTTAAACTTGATTTAGTTTGTAACAAAACGCAACAGTACCCACCACAGAATGTATTATGTCTAATGCTTTCCCTTATGCTGGAATGGAGGAATAGTTCATTCTAACTTGTTCCAGGTATAGAAATAATGGTGGGGTTTTGTTACTTTAAGGATATCCCCAGGTATTGATGGCATTATTTAATATAAAGTATCCTGTGCTGTATCCCTGGAGAAGCTCTGCACCTCTGTGGGACATGACCAAGAGTTTATTAAAACAGAGGGACAAAGAATATAGCAGTAAGAATCTATTTTGCTTGACTTTTGATTATCTCATTTAGTTTACATATTACTTACCTGTATTCATTTCATCAACCTAAATTCTAATTAAAACTGAACCATAAACTCTTTTCAGTCACAATGTTCCTGTATCCTCTCTTTAAAAGCAGTATTAAAAGCACACCTGAAGCATATTTGTAACTTCTCCTCCAAGCTCTCAATCTGTTTTCCTTGCTTGAGAATTGGAATGGAACTGAGTAAATATTTGTAATCAACAGAGTATTTGGCTTAGTTGTGGAGTAATTTTATTAATTCTTTGTATATATTGAGTTGACTTAATTTATACTGAGGTTCTTGAACAGATTTTTTTTACATTTTAGATATTGCTTGAAGTTTTAGTTCAAATAATTATTCCTAAAATGGAATAATGGCTGCTACTGACTGATGTTAACTCTTGGTTATTCTTGCTGTTCATAAGTTTCGTTCTGCCTGGACTTTACAGCCATGTTGTCTGGCTTTGATTACCTGGATGTTATTATCTGGGAAAAGGCAAAATTAATACTTTGTATATTAACTGTAGATTGTGCTCTTTTTCTAATCTCTGAGATTAAAAAATAATCTAGCAACCTAGTAATCATTTTATGTAAATTGAAAGAAATACAAGTGAAAGAAAGGAAAAGGAGCACCTCATTCCTCCAGAGACTTTTCTCATTTTTAGAATTCATGGTACTAGATCTTAGTGAAATCTGTTGCTTTTAGCTGTGTATTACTTTATCCTTGTGTATGTGCATGCATTACTTCATTGTCAGTAAAGCCTGAAAGTGTTCATCCACGTTCCCAGGAAAAAGGCTTTGATAAGAAACACTTATTAATTCTGACTTGCTAGAGGAGTACTTCTTTCCCATGTCACATGTGCTTTTTCTTGCTTGTAGATCACTGGCCTAACAACGAAAGTTGAAATCGGACTCTCAACTAAGTCATGCCTGTGTATGGTAGAGCCTAGATTTTGAGAGCAAAATCCTTCCTTTTCCCCTTTAAATGTAAATCAGTGCCATGATATGTGATGACAGTCTTGATGAAGTGTCTGAAAGCCTGTCTTGTTGTGAAGCAGCATGAGCACTTAAACAGAATAATTTCTGGCTTCCTTCTAATATAGGAAAGCTATTTATTATGTAACTTTAAAAAATCGTTTCTTAAAGATAGAGTTGCTTATAAAAATGCTTATAATTTTGGAGACTGGAATTCCTTTAAAGTGTTGCTGTTATTCCTATGGTGTTTTGCTTATCAAGCCACTAAGGATCAAGAGATGGGTCAGTGGTAGCCCCATCTCAGAGGTGCTGGAAGTTTTCTAGCTGTGTACATTTTCTGGTGCTTCCCTTGCCACTTTTCCTCCTCACCTCTCCTCTGTCCCAATTTATCTGTGTATCCAGAAAAAGCTGGCTTGAGATCAGCTCATTTGTCTACAGCAGATGCCTGTTGCTAATGACTTTTTTTATACTATGCTCATTTGGAATGTATGTAAAACAGTGAACTAGAGATGAAATGACCCATATTATCGTTGTAATCTCCTGTGCCATCTGATCTTTGTTTAGGAATTTAGATTTAATTGTCCTTGTGTAGGCTGGTAGATATTAATCTGTGGTGTGGGATAGGCAGTCCTTAATATTGTTTTGGGTTGTATATTTCAATTTTTGCACTCCTGTACCCAGAGCATAGGATGTGCATCAAATGCTAGATCTAACTTCCATTGAAATCAAAGCAGCAAGGGCAGGATTTGCCTCTTACATAAGATTTTTATCAATCTAAAGAATATAATTGTTCATCCTTGTTCTCTTTTGCCAGCTTTTAACATTATCTCATTAAAAAAAAAAAAGAAAAAGACAAAGAATTGACTTAAATAGAAATGTTCATATTGAAGCTCTGTAACAAATGGAAATTAAGTGTTACTTTTTTGGAGTATCTTTCTTGCTGGGACTCTTTGTTCCCAAACATTTATGATTTAAACCAGAATATCAACACACTGTATAATCATATGAGCATTCTTTTGAAGTACAAGCTGAAGGGATGAGGGTAAAGGGGAAAATGGTATGTGTTTTTTTAAAGACGGGTAGTGTATTGTGAGAAAACTACTGTACTTGCTCTCTTCATTCAGCTGGAAAAGAATCACAAGTCTTTCATGTCAAAATGAAGTGCTTTTCCAACTCAACTATTATTCTTCAGAGTTGCTGCCCAGGAAACTGAATAGGAGATTAGCAAAATATCCAGCTAGAAGGATGTTATTTAACAAACGTACCGCTGTGTTTATAGTTGTGCAAGACCAGCCAATAGATCACTCCAAAGTGCGGAAATTGGAAAATGGCACCCTACAGTTGTGGAAAATCCCATTGCTCATAATTCAGATGTTTTGTGAAGGAGAGAATTTTCTTCAGCAGATTTGGCTGAATTTTTGATTTTCTTGTGTTACCTCGTTCTGCTGAAGGAATATAAATGGTACTCATCTGTCAGTATAACTCCTGCAGCTGGATGGCCTTTGGGACTGGGATTTTTTAATAAATGAAGATGTATCCTGAATGTGGTGCTTACAAATTGGCACCTCGCAACAAGAAAATTTCCACTGTGATGGGTGACATGTGACAGACATTTTCCCTTGTGTTGCCCTGTTTTTCTGTCTATTGTGACTTGCAATGGAATTAATTCCAGGATGGATGCATAATCAGATTTGATGCCTGATTTCCTGCTTCACTAAAGTGACCGATAAAGATGCCATTAATTAATACTGAACAAGTGTGAAAGCCAAAGCTAAGATCCCCTTTTTGTCACTTTCTTGTGCTATTTTTAGAAGATTGAAAAATTTTGCTTGTAATTATTAGACAGCATCAGCTTTTTCTTGTCAACATTATCTACAGAGCATTAACTGTAATCCTGCATTACCCTGCATCTCTGGCTACCTTGCAGAGCATAGATTTTTCAACAGCTGTGAATTTCAGCCTGGGAGTTGCACAGATGCTAGTCATCCTTCTGTTCCCTTCCATCTTCACCAAAGCTAGCCTTAGCGGTGCATTCCTATTTATTCATATTCTAAATGTTATGACTGTGCTGCCAGCAGAAGTTGGTGTAGGTGTCTGAACTAGCTTATGAAAGCTAGCTCTGGAGAGCAGGCCAGAGCTGTGTAGCTAGCTGTTCATGTTGGATATGACTTCTTAATTTATCATTTATGCATCTTGTATTCACCAGAGCAGCATACAGGAGCATGCACCCAGGACTCAATTCTGGACTGCTGCCCTCATGTGTTCTGGATATTATATTCCTCCTTTCTATACACCAGCTCTAAAGTAAGAATTAATTTCCGGCTTTCTCTTACCAGTAGTCCAAGTTTTAAGGCAGGAAGTGTAAGGTGACAGTGCCAGGTCTGCCTGGCAAGAATGGAAGGTGATTGAACTTGGTGTCCAGTTCTGCGCTTGTAATTGCTGTATTTTGGGCTAGGCTTAATCCAGTCTGCAGGCAGATTTTGGTGATGCTTAGAAAATGCACAAGAGTCTGAGCTTCATTTGAATGATGAGAACTTGGACACCCTACAGCTTAGGCAGCTGGGTGGAGAGCTTATGGATCACTTGCTCGAACTTGCATACCGTAATTTCTTCTAAATTGCTCTAAGTGCCTATTTATTTATTCGTTCATTTAGATTAGGCCCTTTCTTTTGCTCTGCTTCAGTCTCCATCCGGAAAAGAATAATAATAACAACTGTTGCCTCTCCAGGACGTTGTGTAATGAATATTCAATGGCTTGGAAAACACACATCTATGATGTCAACAAGGGCTGTACGGCACAACTAAGTTACCTGGTCACTGTAGCTTTAGGTCCAGGGGAAGCAAACAGAAGGAATAGTTAGTTTTGCTCCTTCCCTAGATGTGTCTTTGTATTGATGAGAATTTATGGAGGGATAGGTTTTTTTCATGCATCTCCCTCTTTGTTTTATAAACTGCTCTCTGCCAAGTCTGACCATGGTGAATGAAATTCCTTTGTGATACTTGTCATTTCCAAGTAAATTGGGATTTCCAAACTCCTGTAAATATGGAGCCTTGCATAAAAGTAGAAGTACAAAAGCTAAAATTCATATGTATGCACATCCCTGAGCACAAGAGTGAGGCTTGTTGTTGAGGACAGATTTAGCGCTTATGTGTAACATCAACTCAGTCATATACTTGTAAGTTACAAGGTCTGTAAATACAGTGTTTTTAAAAAGTGTAATCCAATTGTATGTTTCATTAAGAAAATGACTAATCTCACTAAATATTACAACAAAAGTGCTGATGAATTTAAGCTCTAATCTGTGAATGCATCTTTATAATTTTACAAGAGTGGCTGTTCTTAATAAACATCAAAGTGTATTTAATTATTATGTGACTTTAGTCCTTTTTTTCCCACGATGCTATAGTTAATCTTGACAACCGCTACCATTAAGTACAGTGTTTTAACTCCCTTGATGATAAAGTTAAAAATAGCTTCGGTTCAGATTGTTCCATTCTGCCATTATCCTTCAGTTGGCTGAGGGGGTGACCTTCACTCTCTAGTCTGAAGGCAGGACTTGGACATGCTGGACACTGTCCTTTGGAGCCTATTTTGGGAAATGGAACCAAGACAGGAACAGCATGAAAAGCCTCATTCTCTTGTGGAAGGGCACCCCCACTTTGAATATATGCTTAGGTTGTGTCAGTACTTGGTGGTTACCTTTATATTTCTCTGAAGTTCATTGATCTCAAAAGCAAAGCAAAACAGAACCAGAGCAGTTGTAAGATTTGGAGCAGTTTTTCTTCCTAAAAAAGCAGATGTGAAGTTACATAGGGGCACTATTGCGATTAGAGCAGTGATGCTTTGCTTTATGTGGGACTTGCTGCATGTCTGTAAAGCCTGCAGCCTGCAAGAAGCCCTGAATTTGGGCTTCTGCAAAAGCACTGTTCTTTTGTCTACATATTCTTGATGGAGGTTTTGATAATGACTTGAGAGACTGGGGAGAATTTAACTTAACTCTTCCACAATTGGGAAGTGCCATACACAATGGGCTGCTTTAGAGGGTTTGAGGGACTGTTGTGTTTCAGGCAAAGGAAATGGAATCAAAATTCCCAAAACAGGATTGGGGCTTATCATTTATCGCTGTAGATTTTAGCCATGTTTTATCTCCTCCTCTCCACTAATGGTATGACATGTCATATTTCTTTGAGAAATTCTGCTAAAATACAGACAAGTACACTGTGTACAAAGT
This sequence comes from Forpus xanthops, assembly GCA_032466535.1. Lineage (NCBI taxonomy): Eukaryota > Metazoa > Chordata > Aves > Psittaciformes > Psittacidae > Forpus > Forpus xanthops. The sequence goes on from JASSUY010029903.1 coordinate 17,997, forward strand.
TTTCATCACATTTGCTAACACTTGTGGACTGTGCTCTTTTTCACCCTATCCTTGACTTCTTGAGCTCATTTAAACAGGTCATTTTCTTATGAAGCCTATTGCAGTGTGAGTCCTAGTAGGTTATGCTCTAGGGAGAAGAAAATATAGTCCTGAAATGCCAATCTAATGAAAGAAATACTTAACATACTCTACAGACAAATAGAAATATATTAATAGTAACAACATTGTTGTTGCATTTACTGACATCATTAGTTTATTTTCTGTCTTAATGGGCAAATATGATTACTCTTTGTGCAAACAAAAGAGCATTCAAAACTCCTTACTAGAAACAACGGTCACACATTGTACCTGTATTCCTTGAACTGAGAACAGAACAAAAATCCAGTGTTTTTGTCAGGCATGCTTTATAGGTGTACATTCCTGCTCATCAAGGCCCAAGCAGGATCCTTCTTGAATGACACAGATGATTATTATTTTGTTCCCAAGGGAAAGTGGTATTACGGCATCAGTATTATCCACTGGTAATGAGGTGCTCACAGATGAAAAGAGGAGGGGTAAGACAGATATAACATGAGTGACTACCCTGTGGCAAATATTGCTTTAAAAAAAATGTTTTCATAACACTTCAAAGAGTCTGAGCGAGGGGATCATGTGGTAATACTGCCTAACTCTCGCTTTAAACAATGGGGACTTCAATCGCCAGTCCTGGGTAACCCTATTAATATTTCTAGCAGTTCCTTTGCTTGATGCCAAGTACATGATTAAGACTGATTCAATAAATCAGAGGTGATCACTTAACCAGAAAGTATCATATGATAGATGAAAGGCTTCTGAGAGGGAACTCTCCTCACTTCTGCAGATCTGCTTTGTGTTTCTTCCTCACCGCAGTCCCTATCACCATTGCTAATGTCTACAAAGGGCTCTGGAAAGAAAAACTGTGATAGTGGCTGACCATTTTAACAGGGATGATAGACGAAAGGATGGGAAAATACTCCCAGTGGAATATGTTTGCTTTTGTTTCTCAAATGTTGTGTAGTGAGGTTACTTGTTTTGGTAATGGCTTAGATAATAGGTGCAGCAGAGACTCAGGCCTGACTGTGTGAGATGCCTTCCTTGGAGTCTTTGCATGTCTGAAGACTGACAGGGTTTACTGTTTTGCACAATAGTAGGAGCCGTTCTTTCTCCTAGTTTCACTGCAGATCTAATATGGAAAGTATTTCTGAACTAATCCCATGTTTTGCAGCAACACAATTCAACTACTTGCAGAGAAATGTAGTAAAGAGTCATTAGCCACTTTAAAAACGTGAAACCTTCAATGCGCATTACAGAATCAGCTCTCGCACCCAGGTAATACAGCAAGTGTTGATAAGCTGTTCCTCCACAGCTGCAGGGAGGGTTTCTCAACTTGCCTTGTACATGAACAACCATTTTTTTCCCTTTAATTTTTTTTTACACATTTGTTTTTGTGTGGATGGTCGCTTAATTTTGTGACATGGGTGCTTCTTACACTGCATGTGTATTAGTGATACTCTTCCTTGGTCAACTGGACAACCAAAAGAAGTGCAGGAAAGAGAGAACAGGATGAACAAAACATGGAGAGATGGGAACTGTACCATGGCAGGGCTGAGTAATCTGTTGTGTCAGCATGGCTGGGAGCTCAGCATGGGGTCTCTGTGTGGTGTGGCCCCTTGCCTTCCTAGAGTTCAACCACACTGCTCCATGCTGCAGGTTGAAGGCTGCACCCCCAGTGTTTCTAAGTAGAAGACCATGAGCCAGCTGCACGAGTGTTTATATCCCTGGTAATTCTGGCACATGAAAATTCGCCCATCAAAGCTTTCCTACATCAAAGCTGTCTCCTACACTGATGGCGTGTGAGGATTTGGTGCCTTAGTGAATAAGCACTGATAAAGCCTTTTGAATCTCTCTACTTCTGCTCTAGTGCAGTATGGCTACAAACATTAATCCCTTCCTGGAAGCAGTGATCAGCAATCGTGTTTTTCATTGGAAAGGCTCTCTTGTTGGGTGACTTAACAGGTAAGATGTCCTGTAAGAATGTGTGCCCAGCTGCTGGGCAAAAGCAGTGTTGTAACAGGAGCAGGGCCAAGGTGTACATCACAGGTAAACCCTCCGAACTGGAGAAATGTGTGCAAGGTTAAACACTTGAAATAAAGAAATGCAAAGATGAATTATAGATCACTGTTTCGTGGGACATGGAACTGATCAGAGGTATACTTCAAATATGAGGAAAGGCACAGAAAGCAAGCTGTTCACTCTCCTCTGAGGAGTGAAGGAAAACATGGTGATAATCTTCAAACAAATAAAAGGTTACCAAAGGTAATGTGGAATTGCTACACATCCATCCTCACTAGGACAAGAATTAATGGATTTATGTTAAAAATGAAGTTTAGGCAGGAGATGTCAGTGGGAAAAGTATTAGAAAATACTTCCTCAGGGAGAGGATAGTGAAATGTGAAAAGTGACTGTCAGAAGATGGCGAAGGTTGATGGTGATGTTTTAAAAACAAATATGTGTCGGAAATGATGCATGGTCAGCCCTGAAAAACATCCAGGTTCTCGGGCCTCCTTTGGACTTTTTAAAATGATTTATATGTTGTTTTTTTTTTTTTTTAGCTTTCCATATAAAGGCTCTATTAATCATATTGATTTTTTTCTCTTCCCTTATTTTTTCTTTAAATTCAGCCTTGGTTTTAGTGTTTTTTTTTTTTTTTAATGGAATTTCACTTTTTATTTATCGCTATAAAATGATAAGCCATTTTCATGAAGTCTTCTATCAAATAAAATCATCTCTGTTCTTTGAGAGTATAAAATTGGTTCATATCGTGAAGAAAATGCAGATACTATACTGCTCAGCTACCCATGTTAAAGATTTATTCAAGCTACTGTAAACTGGCCATAAACATTAGGAATAGAAATAGTGTCTCCCTAGATGTATATACTGTGCTTGTGAGAGCAAAGTGGGACCATTTCAGTGCACAGATCTGGAGGATGGTTTGTGCTGTCGTGATCACAGTGAGTGCTAACTTCTCTCTACCAGCAGTGAACACTTACAGACTGAAGGTATTACATGTGTAAGTAATGAAGTCAGCTTTACAGTTTATTTGGGGGATGACAATGAATTGTGGGATCTATCACATCTTCTGGGTGACTTACTGTAATCATGTTTTGCATCACTGTTTATTGCTTATTACCTTTAAGTATGCCATGCTACTTAATATATTTTGTATTGGTGATGCTTTTGTAATTGGATAATCAAATGACACATTGCAGTTAGTTTTAGTAGAGAGGATTTTCTCGTCTCTGTTTTCTTTCCCTGAATTCAGCAAGTAGCCACCATCACAAAGCTTTTTTCATTAGAAAAGATGAATGCATGGCTTCTGAGTTTGGCTCTGCCACAGATTTGGCTTGTAGCTCTCATCAAATTATTTCTTCCTTCTGCTCAAATGACTCTTTCCCTCTAGTGGAACACATGCTACTCACTTATATCTTGAGTTTGCCAGGTAATATGTTTGCATGTCATATTTTGCATACAGCCTGGAAGAAATCAGTGGAAATGCCAAGTGATCCAGGAGTGCTTCTAATAGTAAAGCCAAATACACTTCTCAGAGAAGTAATCTGAGTCCTTCAGTGCACTCTAAACCTAGGGGGACCTCCTTTCTGAAGGCCAAGTTTTACTTCTTCATATTTGCCAGGCATTTCATCACTTGCTGCAGAGATCTCAGCTGAAGCAGTATCATAGAATCATAGAATAATTAGGGTTGGATAGGACCTTAAGATCATGCAGTTCCAATCTGCCTGCCATGGGCAGGGACACCTCCCACTAAACCATGCCACCCAGGGCTCTGTCCAACCTGGCCTTGAACACCGTCAGTGATGGAGTATTCACAATTACTTTCTTGTATCTCTTTTAAAAACAATCTCAAATGCTCTTTTCTATTCCCTTTTCCTTTTCATTTTCTTAGATATTTTGGGCCTTGTTTCTTTGCACTGTCTGCTACAGAGAAGACCAGCACTTCTTGAGGACAGACAGTGTATTTGTTTAAATAATGTAATATTGTTAATCAATGTAGAATTTTCAAGCATATGAAAGGGTGATGTCCAGATAAAATGATAAGCATTCTAGCTATTAATGAAAGCCATTTATTTACTCAAAGGATCCTATTTGAACCAATGTAAAGATTTCACACAATGTGGTGGGATTTTGACAGGAGATCTACTGAAATATGGCTACACTGCCTGTATTTTTCTCTATCTTTCACAGTCTCTTCAGTTCCAGAGAAGTCGGATTCTTTAGAGATGCAGAAATACCCCCACAGTGCATCAGAGTGTGTGCTTGAAGAAATCTTCTTGCTGTAATACTATCTGAGAGATTCTCAGAAACTGGGAGTGCTGGCCAAACAACTCCAGAGGGACCAGACACAGGCCAAAACTAACACAGTTCTATAATTTAACTCTAAGTTTACATGTAGCTTTTCTAGGAGGTGTTTCTTCAGTGAGCATTCTAATAGGATCTCTAAAACTGAAATAAAATGAGACTCTGTCCCTCAAGTATTTGTCCATGCCACAGTCTGAAGTCACTTGCTAAGAAAGAGTGGATAGTAATGTATGACGTGTAAATAGCAGCTGGCTCCTCTTCCCTCTCGTGAACAGCTACTGCCAGACTACTGCATTCCTGGTCGGCATGTTTGGGATGCAGAGTGAGTTAGATTAGAAGAAATTGCATGGAAACAGTCTGCATAGTTTTGAACACATCTACAGACCTGAAAAAAAAATAGTCTCACATAACTTTTGGTGACTAGCTGTGGTGAGATTTAACCTCTTGGTAACTCCATGGGTTGATTTCCTGAGTGTCTCTCAGGCACTTCTGGTCCTTGGGAATAAATGTTCTGATGTCGCCTCCAGTGATATTTGGGAATTGCACTGTCCTCCCACTTACATTTCATTTCTTTAGAAGGCCTTTGAGAAGCACAGCGAACACAAGCTTTGCACAGGTGGTTTTTATCCCACAGATACTTTGCTCTGGGTCTAAACAAAGGCCTTTTAGGGCAGAGACCAAAGCAGACTTGCTAAAGCACCCTTTGTCTCTGGAGGTCAGCATGCCCTTGGGACTCCCTGGAAGTCTGAGCTGCATAAACTCTGCTTTTCCCTTTTCCTTCACTGAGGCTCTGATTTGGGAGGATACTGAAAATCTCTGACAGGAGTAAAAAGAAGTTGCAGCTCCTTTTGTAACTTTATTTCCTCTGTTTTCTCCTTGTTTAAACCTAGGTTTTTTCTTTTTCCCTGCCAGTTCATGTTCTATATTTTGTTACCGACCCTCCATATATGCATTATCAAATGTCACCAACACTGATGTTCTTACAGTTTCTTTAACCAGCCAGGAAAGAAGAAACTCTTCTTTTTTTTCTTCTTCACTCCTCTCACCAGCTAAAAGCAAATCTATATTTCATAGCTGCTTTGAGATCCTTGTACTATTGACTACAATGTTCTTACTTCTGTGAAAAAGCACATAATATTGTACATTGAGTTTTCTAGTGGACTTCCCAATGATTTTATGGTGATAGACTCAGGACTGAAGTGCCACTGCTCTGTCCTGGACAAAGCCATCGTCCACTGACAAGCAGAAGGGGAGCCCTGGAAGCTTTCTATGGGCATCTCTTAGCAAGCAGGTGAGAATACTGACCTGCAAATAACACCTACTTCTGTTACTGTGCGACAAGCTAGGCTAAATGTGGTAGAAAAAAAGCAGCCTTACAAAATTGGAGACAATGAAATGCAGTTGTCTGTGCTAGGAAAGAAAAGACAGATCAGTACCTAATCTATGTGGAAGCAGGGCTGGGGCTGGGAGCTGCTTGGGCCAAATACAGTCTGGTATATTTGGGTAAGAGAGACTGGGAAGAGAAGGGAGGAAGGAACTTTGATGCAATAGGAAACTTCTGAATTTATCAAGGCAGGTCCTCTGCACAACCCTGGAGTTGAGACCTTATATATAGTCTATGCTATTCTTAGAGTGTGCAGCAGAACAATGGTTCCATTCGAAGAAGCTCTTTTATAGCTTGCCAATATAAAGAAGGCTGTGCAAAACGATATGATCATGTAATTGAACGCTGTAAATAGATAATGCTGACCCAAACTATGATTTTAAATTAGCTCACTTTCCTGCCACATCTAAACTTTGTAGACTTAACAGAATGAGAAAGACTTGATTATTTTTTCTGGATTTATAAATGGTCTTCTTATATGTGATTCATAAACCCAAGTGATGTGATGGGACAATAATGGGAGCTTTTTTTCTGTTCATTGAAATAGAAGCTAGATTAACATAATCCCTTTGCTTGTTTAACCTTAATGCGTAGTTATGAAATTAAGACCTCTGAACTCTGCTAAATCCAAACCTCAAATGTGAAGAATACCTTTTACTGTTTATGATGCTGCCACAGCTTCCCCTATTAATTAGGATTAATTTGGATTATTAAAATTGGTTCTGTAAAATGCAACAGAACTGGTGGTACAGGCTTGAGTCAGGCAGGTGAGGTCTGCAATTGCATTTTGAATGGCCACTGCCAAGACAACAAACTAATGTGACAACTGTTGCTGGCTGGTGCAAGTCACAAAGTGTCTTGGCTTGCATGGCATCAAGGTGGCTGCTTCATGTGCTATATACCATGGGATATGAGCAGTATTGTATGGAGGTGTTTTTGGTAATTCCCATCCTTACATAGCCAGCTGTGGCCCAGTGCAATAGTCTCTTGAAGGTATTCCCAATTACCTCAGAGTAGACATCTCACTCAACTCCTTTTCACTTCAGGCTGAGCAGCATAACAACCTGAATCTGCACCTTATCCCACCCTTATTGGTGCCTGCATAGATATAGCAAAGTGCTTGACACTGCAGGCAGTCTTTGCTCTTCACAGTGGATGATGTACACAAGCAGTGGATGCAGAGAGGGAGTTGACGGGGGGCAGAGGTGGAAGAGCCAGAAGTGATGCCTGGAGCAGCAGGTTCCTGCTGCGAGGAGTACTGTGAATTCTCCCCGTAGTCAAATTTGTCAAGATGGGACAAACCTGGTATTTTGGGTTGAGGGGTGACAGGAGAGCAGGAAGTGGTTGGGCAAAAGTTAATCATTGTCAAGGCATCCCAACCACTGCATTTTCCTTTGGGATGCTGTGGTACGAAGTTTTAGATTGTCCCCCAGGTGCCCTGCTCAGAAGTCCAGCCTGGCTTACATCACACAGTTAGCCCATCAGGATCCTCTCTGGTGTGTTTTTGAAGCAGCCTCATGAACTCACACCAGATGAGTGTGTTGTTTCCTGGGGCTATGACACATTTCTTGCAGCCTTTAGATATTGCATGTCTCTAAAATAAATCAAGAACATTGTAGTAATGAGTTTCTGAAGCATTACCACACTGAATTTTTTGTGCACCGGAGAAATTATTTGCAGGACTGACCTACAGCCATTTCATCTTGTCTACCTTTACCATGTAGTGCCATATACATGTGCTTAGTAGCTAGGACTTCTGCTGAATTTTGTTTTATTTGCCTATTGTAGCCTTAAGATGTGGGCCAAGTGGCAGGTTGATGTTAAACCAAACTGCATGGTAAAGATGTCGCTGTGTAAGAGGGGTGCCCCTGCATTTGCTAAGGACTGATAAGTAATTCCTGATCACTCTGGGCAGCTTCAGAAGGGAGATGGTTTTTCCTCATGTTCAATTTTGCTGTTGGAATTCATAACAAATGTGGCGGTGGTTTCTCTCCTTTCTCTGGTGATTTAAACCATGCATTTTTAACATTGTGGCTAGAAAGAGAAAATGTGAGCGTCGAAGGCTGAGTTGGGAATGGGACCCAGAGGTTGGAGCTGCCCGACTTCTGTGTATCTGGAGCCTCAGCTGGAAAGCTGCTTTGCATTTGTTTGATTTGCATTGATATACTGTTACATCATATATGTGATACAATAGATTAAAAAACCCATGTGGCTCTTGTAAAAAAAAAGTGAGCTATGCACTTCTAGTAATTATTACCATATGGTTCTTGCACTATTTCTATGTGTGTAGTTGAGTCACTTATATCGCACTGAAATGCTGGTGTTTTTTTTCATCTGAGAGAACAGTTGAAACAACATGTTTATTGCTGTAGTAATGCTCTTTCTTTCATTTCAGTTCCCTACATCTGTTGCATTGCCACATCCTATGTGCACAGAGAATCTTTAGGCAAGAAAGTGAGCTTCAGATGTGTTTACTTAATGTAACTTAAACAAATTCTAAGCAAATGGATTAAGCAAATAATTTTCCTTTCAGATGATTTAGAAACTGGTGGTGATAATGCAAAACAGAGGCAGGAACAGTCTTCTATGTGCAGTACTTTGACATGGCAAGTTGAACTAGTTGTTGCTTCACACACGGAATCTTACATACCGAATCTTTTCTGAGTGAATTCAGGTAGTGCCTGAGTGTGAATGGTCGTATTTAATCTTGTCAGTGGCATTCGAAATGCTGTACAGTTTGAGCTACCCTGCTTTAAAGCTGTGTTACTTTAACCCATGCTGTTATTGTCTGCTACAGTTGTTGACTCAGTAGATTTTCTGATATGGTCTGGGAATGAGTTCTTTTGGACTTTCACATTATCATATTACAATATACACCACAGATTATTTATACTGGGGGTTAATTGCATCATCTGAATGGAATTCATTTTCCATTGTATCTACAAGTTTCCATTTTAAAATAGTATTTTCTTTTATGGACATTCAGAATAAAATGACATTGTTTCCTACAGAAATGAGCTCTAGAGCATGATTTTTGATGTACATTTGGTATTAAACAAACACATTTGATTGTAATAATTAACTGGAGTTATTATTGCAGGATGAAATATATCCCTTCTAAACTGTAATAGAATATGGAGTCTGTCCAGCTAAATGTAGCAGATAAATAAAATAAATAGTATTAAGCCTTCTCCAAGGGACAGAGCTGCTAAGGAAAATTTATCCATGCTTAGCATAATCTTAACTCTTCTCCCAAGCATTCCTATTTAATTTGAAAATAAAATCTAGAAAAGTTTCCCAAGGCCAGTAACTCAAAATATGTAATCTCATTCATGTGAAAAACAAGTGGAAGACAGAACTTCATTGTGTGAATGCTTACTTTCTTTTTGTTTGGCTGTCAACACATAAATGTGAAACTAAATTGGAGGCATTAACTCAAAAAAACATTTTTTGTATTGGCTTATTGGTGAGTTTAAAACCTCGAGGTTCATTCTGGGTCAAGCAAACATGGAACAAAGCACTTCATTGAACTGCAAGAGACACCACAGAAAGGAAGGGTGGATTCACAACGTGAAGGATGCAGGGCCTCCCGGCCGCTGTGCTGCCTTCGCCCGACGACCCCAGGGCTATGGCACTCTGTGGGGCTGGCAGCCCCACTCCCATTTCACTGGGATGTTCTGGATGAGGCTCATCTACGTCCGGGTGCCTGAGGCTCAGGCTCATCTGATACCCAGCCGCCGTACTTCCTTCTGTCCTTTGAAAGCAGCTCACAGTGAACACACTTTAGTGTTACCAAAAATAAGAGAACTCTCTTCCTCCCCTTCATCACGAATGAAAAAACAACACAAGAGCTTTATTTTTTCCTCCCCATAAATAAAACAACCTTTTCCCTCAGACAGCCTTGCAGGGGGAGTCTTGCCGGGGCCCCGTCTGCACTGCACAATGGCCATGGTCATTCTCTGAAGCAGCGCCAGTCCAGGAAGCAGCAGGAAAAGCCAGGCCAGTGTCCCAAGCAGCATGGTGCTGGGTGGCCAGGGTGAGCCTGGCTTGTCCTTACTGCTGTATCCCTGCTGATTCTGCAAGGGGGAAAGGTGGCTGCAGCTTCAGTGTGTTGGGGAATGAATCTGCCCTAACGCAGACATCTTTCGGGCAGATTTTCACTTGACAATAGTGGCCTGGAGGTCTTGTGGAAGAAAGATGTTTTCCGTGGCTGCTTTGTATTTCTTCATGGGGGTCTGGGCTGAACTGGAAACAAGTTAAACAAATTTGTTGGATAGGCCTTGTGAAACTTCCCGAGTTGACCCCCTGCTGCGCTGTAGAAAAGTGGGGGAGCAGGAGGAAGGATTTGTCAAGATGAAAAAAGACCAAGTCACCGGACGTGCATGTGTTCTGTGCACACAGGACAAAAGGAAAGGGGGAATTAAGAAACTGCTAATTTATTAATAATGACCGGATACTTGCCAAGGCCCCGTCTGTATTGATGTGCCATGGTTAGCTGCAAAGCAGAAAGGACCAAAAGCAAGGGCTTGGTCAGTCCTTTCCATCTCTGTTTTCTCTGGAGGTATCAGGGCATGATGCAGCATATCAAACTAGCATTAATAAAAGATATTAAATCACCCCAAATCTACTAGCATCCAAGAGCGTATTCAGTATGAGCGATCTGAGGTATGGTGATGCAAGGTGCAGGGAGAAACTAGAATCCAAAATGAGCTTTCAGTCAAGTTGAAAGTTGATGAGTGAGAGGTCTCTAACACAAAATGATTGCACTCAATGCAGTAAGAAATGTGTTTTTAACTTGTGCCAGTCTCTCTAGAGATGCTCTCTACCATTCAAACAGTGAGTAGTGCAATACTTCGGGGAGTCCAGAGTGCCTTTTGTTTTCCCTACGTATGAGACTTTTTTGCTCCTTATACAGAGGCTAGGAAAGTAAGCGCTCAACGTACTTTAATGCAGCAAAAGCTATCTTTGGGTCTGGTTTTTATTTTCAATCTAGGAATGAGGGGGAAGTGCCTGGAGAGTTACCAAACCATGACAGGTGGTAGAAAATATTTAACTCTTCTTTAATAATAGACAAGCATTTACACTTCAAAAAAAATTAGTTCCAAAATCTGACTCCCTAGAGCCATTCAACGAGTTACTGACAAGATCAATGTGGAATGTGGGATTTATTCCATGAAAACAACCTTTTCCCTTCTTCCTGGGCAGAAATTCCCTGTAGGTGCCAGTCACCCCTGTGGCCCCATGTGCATCAGCCAAGATTAAGGGGAAGGTTTCTAGCTAAAATTGACACCTACCTTGCCCTTAAGGGGTCTTTTTCCTGATAAATGTTGAGAAATTAAAGACCATATTTTAAATCTGGAGAGGGAGCCACATCCATTGGGGAGTGGCAGTGCTTAGGTGGAAGGTTTCTCTCCTGCCCCTGTACCTGTCCAGCCTGTGTTTTATGGCAATACACCTCCCAGCTATGCATTAGTTCTGAGAGCCAGCGTGGGTGTGCAGGGAATGCGCATTTGCGGTTCAGTGGGTGCAATGCTGGTGCTTAATGAGGCTAGCATCCTCCAAGGTTGCTAATAAAGGATGTCCTGCCCACTCTCTCTTTGACTGGTGCTGTTAAGACCTGCCTGGGCAGTTCAGCTTCTCCTCTATTGGTGATGTACTCCAGCTTCTTCTTTCAGACTTCTGTAAGATTTCCAGGCCCCAAGCTTGCACCTAATATGTTTGGCTGGACATAAATCAAAGCAAAATGAGAAAAAAAAAGCTGTTTGTGTTTTAGAGATATCGTATCATTTGGACTTCAAAATGTGAATTCTGTTTAAAGTCTTTTTCCCTCCCCTGTGGTTTAGATTCATTTGTTGCTAGACTTCCTTAGTCTCAAATACAGTTGGGTATAGATTAAGAAGGAAAACAGTATCTTTGTTTGCATTATAAATACATCTATATTGTGCAGTGATTGCCAGTATATTTTTCTTATTCAGACTGTATGTGTCAGCTTGGGATGAACACTTCATCATTGTCAAGCCACCTGTATGACTGCAAAGTATCAGCTGAATCTGTCAGTTGTGCAAAGAGGAAATTAAGAGACTTTGATCCTTTGAATAGAGTCCGTTATCACCAAAAGATGTTGATTCAGATTAGCTTTTCATGTGACCTTCAATGTGAAAAATTTCTAAGCTTTTTCTCTACAGTATTGCTCTACCAAGACTACCATGAATGTGTGAAAATGAGCTGCAGTGATTTTACCCAGCTCTTGCATGCTGCAATGCTCATGTGCCACCTGCAGCACTGTGTGAGAGGCTGGTGGGTTTATGTTCCCCTGATCCCTCTGCAGACCACAGGCATGGCTGTAGCCTCAAGCTTGGCTGTGGGGCTCCCAGCTCAGCCTGTGCTTCCTTGTCTTGGCTGCTCTTAGGTTCCTAACTGAAGTATTGTAGAGAATAGGTCCCCAGTAGAAGCAGGAGTAAACATGTTTTTTGTTTGGTTTTCTCCCTTTCTGGAGATCTTTTGTGTCCTCTCCTCCTGAGGTACTGACCGAGTCACCTTAGGGATCACTATGTGGCTACAGCCTCATGGTCTGGTGCAAATGCTATTTTCCCCTAAAGGCCATGGTTCTGTTCCCTGCTCCCACCTGCAATTTTCTCAGTCTCGCCTGTACTGGCATTAGTGCTTATGTGTCTGGCTATATTGACAACCCTTCTTTTTGCTGGGTTAGGCAACCAACCAACAGGAAACTGATCATGAGACTGCATTGGGAGGGTGGCTTTTCTCCTGGCTGTGTGCTCGCACCGATTTCCTTGCTCGTTTGGACATCTTCAGGAAGCTGACTGTTCAGAAAACTAGCAGAACCACCACCACAAAACCTAAATGATTTCAGTTTTCTTAGGGTTTAGCTCTCTCATATTTGCAAGCTGTGTAACTGAGCCAGTGTAAGAGGTAGGAAAGGGACTTTAACTTTTGGCAACCACTCAGCTCTACTTGGCTCAACTCTGATGAGAAGCAGAAGTCCCAGTCCCTTGCAGGCTTTTGCTGCCATTCAATATCTACTGGTATGTTAGGGATCTGACTCATGTTTGCTTGACAGGCAGCTAAAATGGGTTAAAGTGTGTTTCTCCCTCAGGCACAAGCAGATCCTTTGCAGCTGGGGTCAGGACAGTGTGTTTTGGGCTGGCATGGCTGCAGCGCGTGATCCTCTCTGCTGTTGGGCAGCAGCCTGTGGCAGTGGGGTGGAGCAGAGAGCTGGAAGGAAACATGTTCCAGTGCCATGGATGGATTTGTGAGAGCTCATCTACCAAACCCCATTCTGCATAACAGGGGTCAGGGACTGTGTGGTGCACTGGGGTGAGTGGCCCAGGCTGAAAGCACCTGCCTTGCTGCTGGCAGACGCCTGATGGCAGCTCCAGTGGTGCTGGGAGGACACTGCGCTGGGTTCGAAGAGAGGTGATTAACTGTGGTGTTTCATCAGGAATATTTTTGCCCAGCAGTGTAATGCGAATGGACCGTAAGCAATGTACCAAGTCCCTTTCAGGCTCATAATGCAAGAATGGTGTTTCATTTTTTACCTCTTGTATCTTCTCCCCAGCAGCCATTTCTTCTCCAAGCAGTAATAACTCAGATCCTTTAGTTTCTTACTCTAGCTGAGCGCTTTGATCAATCTAATATCTCTCTGAACTTTTTCCAACATGTTTCTGGTCTTTCCACCTTAAATGAGCCTCACAGAAAAATGTAAATAATTTTTGGTTTAGGCAGGATATTTCTTGTTCCTCTGTTTTTCTGTGTTGGTATTTTTTATTTATTTGTTTTTTAAGAATACTCACAACATTTTACATAAAATCTAGATTGAAGGGTTGCAGGAATTTATTGAGAATTTCTGCTTATTTCTGGCATAGAGCCCAACCAAAGGTCCATTGAAGTCCTCAGTGGGTTTAGAGCAATATCCTGTTTGATAGCTTACAATGCTCCTTACTCATGACAACTGACGTATCTCAGTTTTTCTTCTCTAAAGACATATGCTCTCCCTCAATGCTTCTCTTGTCACTTGTGAATGACACTGCATGAGGCCACTTTGCCTACCTGAGTCTGGAAAGAAGGGCAGTGCTGCTGTAACTGCTGGTCAGTATTTGCTCCTGCCTGTGTCTGTGATCTGGCCCCAGCAGCTATCATACTGGTTGATATTAATGCTACAGTCTGTTCTCAGACCTGGTTCTGCTGCAAAAAACATATAAGGAGGAATGTTCAGTGGCCTTACAGCTCGGTTAAAATAGACCTGCTATTTTACTGCTGGACTTCTTTGTCTTCACTGTTTTCCTCGACTTCTTCCTCTTAGTATGGCATGAATGTAGATTCATATGGTTGTGCAATGTAAAATATATTAGATTTAAAAACAGAAAAAGCCAAAAAATCCCTGAACTGAAAATGCCCCTTTAAAGCTGCAGCATTAATTTTGGCCATCATCCAGCCTGGAGACTTTCCTTGGCACTGACTGTGATGCAGAAATCTCACTTTGGAATTGCTCTTTCAGATACAGATTCCTGTAAGAATAACAGGAGCATGATAAGCCAAGTTATGCCATGCAGCAGAGCCCACTGCTGTCCAGTGAAGACAATCTGTCTGTTAACTCTTACAGGCTTCTCTGGGGCTGCTTGCATGTAGCAGAAGGGAGGGAAGGAATGTGAATGGGATGACAGAAATGTAGCTGTGGTTTTAAATCCTTCTGTTTCTGAAGGATTTAAGTCATGTAGGTGAAATAGTTCATGATTCCACTGTGGAAAATTATTATCTTTGTTTCACATGTTCCCTCTGCTGTACTTCATTAAAAGCTTGTTTCTTTGTTGGATTGTGCTGAACTCTTCCTGGAAACATGAATGCTTTTTGTTTTCTGGCCTGATTCGGCTGTCTTTAAGGCTAAGAGAAATCTGTTAGATTCAGTAGGTAAGTGGGGAGCTGAGAACAAGCAGGTCAAAATGTGCTCTGAGTGATCTATCTGAGTGATAGGAGGGAGATCAGAAGACTGAGGTCCCTTGTTGAAGCAATGGTATAATTGAGGGCAGAAAGCAAATAAAAATGTAGCCCGTTCATTTCTAATTTGGGCAATAAGGAGTCTACCCACTTCTTACTGTCTGGCTTGGAATTACACAGGTGAGCCTGCCTGCTTCACTTTTCACCAGGACATTGCTGGTTTGCAGGGTCACCTCAAAACCAATGTGTATTTGTGTTGTTCCTCACAAGAAGTGCTATGTAGGAGCATATACACTCTGCTGCTATTTAAAGCATCAGTACCAAGTGGGTGTCTGAAATTCTACCTCTGACCTGCTTGGCAAAACTGTTCCAGTGCAGTATGAGTGGATTAACATCTTCTTGCTCTGTGTTGTCTTAGGGGAAAGGTTTTTTAGGCAAGAGTTAACTCAGAGGAACACCTTATCCCAAATATCTTGCTCCTGCTCATTTTTAATGAATTTGTCGTTATGTTTTGCTAATGAGAATGAAGTGGCCTCAAATGCTAATGTAATCTCTGTTCTTTCTTTTTTTTCTTCTCCTTTTCTGCAGGGAATGAAGTATTTCTTTCTGTTGCTTAGAAAGCCCAGCCAAAGCTCATCCATATTTCTGATGCTGGATGCAGTCCATGAGCAAATCATGATTTAGTTCTGCATGACATAGAGGGTTTTTCTTTATTTAAAGAATATGGTTTATCGAATCGCATATGCTAGTTCTTTAAAAACCCATTCACGGAGCTCTTTCTTCATACTACTCAAATGAGAACACAGTGTTTTCTGTATTGTTTGGAATAGCCTGGGAAACAATGCCTCCCAGTGTGAACAGATCTCCTTCAGTGCGCTGGCAAACTCAGCTCAGAGGAATGCAGTTATCGACTAACTCATGATTTCTGATAGCAATGGCTAAAAAGAGTGGAAAAGTACTCAGCTGCCTGCAGTCCAATAGCACAGCAGATTACTGATGCTCGCGATGAAGTTGCTTCTATTTAAAATGGTCATAAATCCTATTTGCTCAAACACATCATCCTGGCTGCCCAGGAGTGGGAAAGCAGCTGTGGACCAAGGCCTCTGGTGGTATGAACTGCTGTGGCTCTGTTGGTTCCAAAGAAGCAATTTCATCTCTACCAGTTAAATATTTCATCTTGCTATATTAGTTGTAAAAAGAGTGCTTTGAGCTAATGCCTGTGCTTGTGAGAAAACATAAGATGGAAAATGTAATCATCCATTGTTAACATGAATGTCTGGATTCAATGACAAAAAGTTGGCATTGATTTGTAAAATATAAAATAAGGAACATGCAAACATACACTTCCATAGAGATTAATGCTTTTTTTGCCCTGGGGGAGACTGGAAAGAGAACAGGTTTTGAGCTATTTCCCCAGTGAGCAGAAGGGAGCTGAGGGATTTTAGCTCTTGGAATCCCGTAAAAGTCAGTGACATTTGTCCTTGCCTCAACTTGGATGCTGCCCAGGTTCTGCGAGAGAGCTCTCTCCTTCCGCTCCATGTTCTGCATGGACAGTGTGTTGGCAATCACAGATGAGCCACGTGCAAGGCAGAGGGGAGTTAGCTGCTGTGTCTTGGTCACTCCTTTCTTGCGTTGGGCCAGGGCTTCCTTCCTCCAGCAGCTGCTGGGGGCTGAGCTCCCCACGGTTTGCCAGGCTCTGGGGCTGGATGTAGGGGGAAGTGCAGCAGGAAGGTGTTGGTAAAGCAGAGCCTGATTGTGGTTCCAGAGTTCTTGCATTTAGGAGTGGTGCCATGCAAGGAATACCTGAAGGAGAAAAAAGCATTACAAAGCTAAAGGAAAGCACTTTCAGACAGGGCTTTGTTAGAAGGGCTGGGGCTGGCAGCTCTGTGCATTGCAGTTTCAGCTGAAGAAGTGAGATTGTAATGATAGCCAAAAAGGAAGAGAGAGATGTCCCTAATGCCAAGGAGAGGAAAAGGGAAGATGTGCCTGCAGTCCCTGCCCCAGCTGATCCCTCTTCCACCACATGTTTAAGAGATGAGCCACTCTTGCTGCTGCTGTTCTTCTGCAAGTGCATCCAGACCCAACCCCTAAGACCCATGGATCTGCCCTGTGAAGCTGGGTGGCTATAATAATGAGCAGAGTCATCGGCAGCACTGCTCAGTGATTCCACTTAGGGCTCTCATTTCTTTTGTTTTTACTTAAATGACTTTCTTAAGAAACGTTTTAAGGGGCAGGAAAAGCAACAAAAGAAAAGTCAGCGTTAACACGACAGCTGTGTAGCTCATCAGAAAGACTTCCCAGGTCTGGCAGCGCCCTGGGCCCCCTCCTTCCTCCTGCCACAGCCATCTCTGCCAGCTCAGCTGTTAACACTTTAACCCCATACACTGCAGGGATAGGGAGGGAGAGGAAAGTTCAGCTCCCTCATACCATTGGAAACCTGGTTTCCTGGGTCCCAGGCTGCAGTCTGCATTGGGGAAGCTTTTTGTTTGAAACAAAAGGGTTTGAATTCCCCTTTCTGAGTAAGGAATATAGGGAATGTAGTTACTGCAACCAGCCACACCATGGCACTAACAGGGAAAACTGGCTTTTGGCCAAAACCCGGAGCTCATGTCAAAACATGCTACAATAGCGCATTTTACTGCAGCACAGGAATGTTAATGTGGTACAATTAAATATTATGTTGCAAGGAAATTACATGTCCCAGACCATTGCAGTATGTATCTATGACCTTGGGGAAACTCTCTCAGTGGTGTGTTTATACTTCTGTCAATTTGCTTTTCGCATCACTCCACTTCTGCCATTGCTCTGCAAATGTAATTCATTCTCCCAATCAGTCCGTGAGGCCATGGCTGTCTCTGACATCCAGCGTCTTGCGCAAGGCTGAGCAGGGCCAGCTGACCGGGTGGATTCAGGTCAGACACAATTACTGCCAACTTGTTTTGTAATGAGAGACCCCCAGGAAAACTCTTTGAAGGAGGCATCTACCATGGGCTGTGATCTGTGCTCCTCTTGCTGCGCACGGTTTGTGTCCCGGGGGGTAGGGGCCCTTGGAGGCTGGTATCCTGCCATGACGTGGCTTTTGTGGAAGGATAGTATGAACAGGTGCGGATTTAGTGGAGAATTTTCTCTCCCATGAGGGCTGACCAGTGCCGCATGGTGTGGCTGCGGCCTGTCATAGCCCTCCCTCCAGCTTAGACAAGGCTGGTCTCCCTGGTCCAAGCTCTCCCTTAACAGCTGATACAAGGCTTAGTGCCTTGCTCTGAAAGTAAAAACTCGTTTGCTCAGACCCCGTTTTTTGAAACCACAGATTAAATGTCCAGCTGTGAAGTGGCTGGTGCCAAAGGCCCTCTGCAGCAGGACAGTCTTCTCTGCAGCCCTCTTCTTTCGCCTTGTCCTTTGCTCTTCCTTGGTACTTGGTGCTTGGATGCTCTACCAGCCACATGCAGTTTGAGAGGCCTTTGGAGAGGCCAGGGTAATAACCAGTGCTGGTGCAGTGGGTGCAGGGACTTTCCAGAGAAGGGCTGCTGACACATGAGGATGCATTCACACATGAGGATATAAATAGAGGTATCTAGCTACTGTTTTCATGTGAGTCTAATGCCTTAAGTATTATTTCATTGGCTGATTTGTGTTGAGTGAGGGGAAGATACCTTAGTGAATGTGTGTCATTGCAATGTAATAACAATGTCTTTATAAAAGCTAAACTACTTTCCTATATCCTGAACCTTGGAGAGAGTCATCCTCCAAATGACATATTTGCAAGCCAAAGCCTCAGATGAATCATAAGTGGTCTCATTCTGCTAGTTCTAGGTTAGAAGAACTAATGACATGAAGAACATTTAAGCAAGTCATTCATGTTATTTCACTCTGGAAGCTGGTAGGCCTGCATTTTCTTGATGTTGCCCCTCCAAGTGCCACTCCTCTCTTCTGAAAAACTCGTGTTTTACCCTTACTCTGCAGGCGAGAAAGGAAGACCAAGATGGAGCTGCATGAAGTATCTGGTTCTTCATCAGAGAAAAGCACCTATAGCATCACAGAGTGCAGGAACAAGCTCTGGAGTTAACTCTCTGGATTAAATTGTTCTCTGACTCCTGTGCTGACAGGGCCCTTTGAGGGGCTCCTGGATACACTGAAGGAAGCTGGGAGCTCATTGTAAAGGTTGCTACCATCCTGCCCTGTGGAAGTGGCAAGGGGAGCCAGACTGGAGCTACACTTCCTCCAAGGATGAGTGCAAGAGACTGGCTACAGCCCCATCCCCTGGAAAGCTGATTGAGCCATGCTGGCCTTGTACAGGCAGCGATGAAAACCTCAGGATGTGTTTATTGCCACTGTGTGATTTTCATAAGCTGTTCCAATCGGAACCAGCAATTTCCATTGTTAGTGGGGAAGAGGGAGAGGAAGGCTGTGTTAAGGCATAACTTGGAATCTTTAATCCTTTTTCTGCCAGCTGACAATTTTTTTCTGCTGTCAAAACTGCTGAACATTTATGTTTTGGATTACTTTAAGGCTGAACTGCTGCCCTGGGGAAGAGAAGCAGCTCTGAAAGCTGCAACACCGCTATCCCATTTTGTGTCAAAAAGGGAGAAAACAGAAAGGTCATTTTACCTAATCACTCTTTTAAAAAGCTATTACCACATCAATGCTTTAGTATGGGTTGTCTGTATCCTTGGTATTGTCACCCCAGGCAGTGAGCCTGCCTGCTGGCAGCCCAAGGAAGCACAGGGCCAAGCATCTCTGAAACCTGGATCTTCTCCACAACCCTCTCCAGGACACCATTCCCCACTGCCTAATTTGCCTGCTCACAGACGTCTACCTGGCCAGCTCCTCAGACGCTGCCTCTTCTGTTTAGACAGAATTTAGTCATGTTTATTTCTGGGCTGATTTGAATCACGTCCTGAGCACTAACAGTCAGTGCATTCAGGAGTACTTTTGGTGACACTTTGAGCCTCTGCTGTGCTCTTCCAAGAAGGGTCCTGCTGCAGCGGTGCCCATGCACATGGCTAGGGATGAGTGCACCAGAGAGCAGAGAGCCATGCTCAGTCTCATGATATTATCTATTGTAAACTGGGTGGGTGGGAGAGCTAATAGTGTGCTTCTTGGCTGTCCCCTAAAACAGACCGGGGAGGCCCACACACCTCTCCAAATAACAGGGGGTTCAATCTTACCCTGGAATTTGCTAAGTTATCAACACTTCTACCATGTAAGGTTGCATGTCTGTTCTCCACAGAGTACAGGCACTCATTTTCTTTTCCACACTGAACAAGTCAGTGGTTCCACTGTGGAACTGGTGTAAATAATTCCTTTTGGTCAACTCTCTAGACAAAAGATGGTCTATGAGCTAATATCATGTGGGCAATTCCTCCATTAGAAATCCAAGAAAACCACTGGAAATTCTAGGCAATGAAAACAAGAGTTTTTAAAGTTAAGCTGAAAAAAATAGCAGTTATTAAAGTGGCAGGCATGACCAGCCAGTAGTATTTGCACCAGTAGCTCTGTACTACTGGCTCTGTAGTGACACGTGTACCCCATTGCATTCTGGATGTACCCCACTTCTATAAACTTCATAATTTAATGTAGCAACTTCATAGGCTTTTTTATCTCTTAAAGACTCCTTGACTAATATTTGTGTTAGTTAAAGTTGTAATCTAATTGCATCTTCTGCAAGTCCATGCACATTTTTATGCACACAGTGCAGCAAGTTCTTTTTTGTAGGCAAAGTCTCATTGGTGGCAGATATTTAGAGAGCTGGTCATAACTCAGTCTAACATAGGATTCAATACTGTCCTTACTTGCAATGTCTGGACAGTGTGGACACCAGTTGAAAACTTCTGTGATGTGACCACATCTTCCATCTATTAGGCTCCCAAAGCTCAAAGAGAGGGTGGTACAGAAGACACTGATGCACATCTCAGCAGACTAGTCACTTGTGCTGCAATAATGAAATTCCCAGATCATGTGGAAACGGAATTCCACTCCACTGGAACTGCTGACTAGCTGAAAAGGGAGAAAGGGAGGATCTGCCCCTGGCATCTCAATTCCACACAATTTCTTTGCTATTGTACTGAGGAAGACTCTTGAAGGCAGATGGCCTTCTACTCAGCTGAGGCCAATCTCCCCTTTGTAGATACAGTTTCCTGACTTCAGAGGCATGTGAACCCCTTGTTAAAGAGAAGGGGCAGGTCTAGTTGGCAATGTTGCAAGTTGATTTTTGTACTTCAGGTATATTAACATCAACATATATGAGTTGTTCTGCATTGCGTAGCTTATTTCAGCCTCCAATTAGGTTTCATCGTGTGCACAATCCTTTCCTTGACACTTGACACAGCAGCTGCCAAGGCTGGTTTCTGGACACGTCTGTCTTGGGAGCAGCGTGTGCTGTGGTCTGGGTAAAGGGTGGTCAGGCTGGATGTGTGTCTCTGCTTGCCTCTTCCATTGCAACTTTGTTGTGGTAACCTTTATGAAACCCAAACCAGCTGCTTCCTAGTTTTACACAAAATATATTAATTGGGATCTCTGGCTTTGGTGAAACAGCCAACTCCTACTTGTAGGAGTTCTCTAGATATGATGTTCTCTCCACAAATTACGGAAGTGTACCTTGCCCCAGAATTTGATACAGGGAATATTAAGTATTGGTGAGTGAAAACATATAAAAACTTTGTAGTGAGCCCTTCATGATCCTGGAGCTATTAAAATCGCTGCTGACAGACCTGATTTCCACTTGCCAGAGTAAAAAAAAACTGCCAGGCGACCCATCCGTGTCTGTCATTGAGTGTATTTCCTGGTTGTGCTTTTAGTCAGCTCCTTGTGCAAGTTTCCCCCCAAAAGTGTGCAGTGAAGCTGCCTTCCTGAATCAGCTCCTCTGGAAGGTTGTCAGCTATTAAAACCAATACAGTCCCACACTACAAGTGTAGAAGCAGCAGCAGGAGTGGAATTCTTTTCATCCCATTAATACATTTAACTCAATCGTATTTCAATCAATGTATTTAATGTATTTATGTGCGATTCTTAGGGCACTTTTAACAGGTACTTGCAAATCTACAAATTCTGTGCCTTTTTCAAAACGTGTTAACTTTTCAGAACAATTTAAGGCATACTGGAAGACAGAATCTGTATCTCTTGTTCTGACATCTTTTAATTTTAGAAGAGCTGTCCCTGTGTTTCACAAGCCACTGATTTGAATAGGGGCACTAAACATGTGAGCACCACTGACTTTATGTTGAGGGTCCAAACCCTCCCAGCCTGTCCTTGGCCTGACATAACCTCTCAAGCTCCTGAAGTCAAGGGCAGAGCTTGTGTGACTTCAACAAGAGTGAAGTCCTAATCCCTTTAAGCACCTTTTCCAGATAAGCACTTAGTGCATGGAGGAGTTTGGTGCTTTGGCTGTGTCAGCACAATCAAAGCAATGTAACTCTCCCAGTGCAGCTGGATGCTCCGGCAGCTGCTCTGGCTTCCTCGTGTCAGCATGGCTCTGTTTATGATGGAGCTTTCACACAGGCACGTGCAACAGGCTTTTTAAAGGGCCACCTAACCGGGCTTTACTGCCCTCATCCTTGGCTTCAGCAGCTTGGGAGAACATGCTGGCCCTGTCTGGATCCATCAGATGCAGGGTGATGAGGGTGAGTGGTGCAGGAGGGGCCCCAGGCTGAGGGCAACACCTGTATTTGAACTGGGAGGTGGAGGGGTGCTCCAGCTGTGCAACATCTGGGTGTGCTGTTCAGCAGCCATTTATGGTTAAAGCAAAAAGCCTTGAGGCTTGCAAGCCACGGATACCTAGGGTATCTAACATGGCAAGCTTAAGTTCTGCTGCCCAGTGTCTGGGTCACACTGGTTTTGGCAGTCAAATGGTTGATTACACTGCCTACTATTTTAGCTCCTTTACTTCCTAGAGAAACAAAATAGGAACCAAGAGGTTTTGCAGTTCAGAAGCACCAGTTTGTTTCCTAGCATGACAGCCCTGCTGCTCTTCCAACAAAAGGTTGTTTTCTTGGCTCATACTCTTGCAACAGCAGCCAGAAGAGCATAAGCAGCCTCACACTTCACCTAACTCGACTTTACAAGACATTAAGAGCATACCAAGCCAAGCGTGAAAAGGACGGGAGAATGAAGAGACCTCCTAGGCATTGCATAGAGCTGCAGAGCCACAGGAGAGAATGTAAGGGGTAGCTGCTCTGCCACTGGTGGAGGGGAGAGCAGATAGGCAGTCAGGCTGTGCTGGCTGAGTGGCCTGTTGCAAGGTGCTTCTCCCAGCCAAGACCATTCATGGTTCAGCATGAAATGCTGAGGATTATCTCCCCAGCTGTGGGGGCCACCATCAGAGCTGGACATTCCTGGTTCCCTTCCTGGGCTAGGAGGGAATAGAGTGTTTGCAAAGAATGATTTATCTTACATTAAAATGGCTGGTTATATGATACTAAATTAATTAATGACTGGTTTATCTTCCAAGAAATTCTTCATTCTCATCCAGTAGCTCCATGCCTGGAGATCTCTTCAGGTGGCATAAGGCAGGTATTTGGGTCTCCTCTTTGTCTGAGAAAAATCCTCAAGCCAGTTCCTTCCTGTGAGTCCTAAATCACTGGGCTATAAATCACACTTTGGGTCCAGAAGGGAGAGGAGAAAGCATCATCCTTCACTGTTCCAAAGATATGGGGTGGGTGACTAATTTCTTGGCTTTCTATAATGGGGCTACAGGACTGATGGGTAGGGGAAAGCAGTTGATGTTATCTACTTGGACTTGTGCAAAGTGTTTGACACTGTCTCTCATGACATCCTTGGCTCTAAACTGGAGAGACATCAATTTGATAGGTGGACCACACAGTGGATAAAAAAAATGGTTGGATGTCTGTCAGCAAAGAGTTGTCATCAGTGGCTCAATGTCCAGCTGGAGACCAATAACGAGTGGTGTCCCTCAGGGATTGGTGTTGGGATCGATCTTGTTCAACATCTTTGTTGGTGACATGGACAGTGGGATTGAGTGTGCCATTAATGAGTTTGCTGGCGACACGAAGCTGAGTGGTTAGGTTGATGCGTTGGAGGGAAGGAATGCCATCCAGAGGGACCTTGACATGCTTGTGAGGTGGGCTGATGCAACCTCATGAAGTTTAACCATGACAAGTGCAAGGTCCTGCACCTGGGCCGGAGCAATCCCAGGCAAGGTACAAGTTGGGCAGGGAAGAGGTTCAGAGCAGCCCTGAGGAGAAGGACTTGGGGGTGTTGGTTGATGAGAA
Source organism: Forpus xanthops (assembly GCA_032466535.1). Taxonomy (NCBI): domain Eukaryota; kingdom Metazoa; phylum Chordata; class Aves; order Psittaciformes; family Psittacidae; genus Forpus; species Forpus xanthops. The sequence goes on from JASSUY010029903.1 coordinate 41,949, forward strand.
AATGAACATGAACCAGCAGTGTGTGCTCGCAGCCCAGAAAGCCAACTGTATCCTGGGCTGCATCAAGAGGGTTATGATCAGCAGGTCGAGGGAGGTGGTCCTGCCTTTCTACTATGCTCTTGTGAGACCTCACTTGGAGTATTGTGTGCCGTTCTGGTGTCCTCAACATAAAAAGGACATGGAACTGTTGGAACAAGTGCAGAGGAGGGCCACGAGAATGATCAGAGGGCTGGAGCATCTCCCATATGAAGACAGGCTGAGAAAGTTGTGAGTGTTCAGCCTGGAGGAGAGAACGCTGCATGGAGACCACATAGCAACCTTCCAACATCTGAAATGGGCCTATAGGGATGCTGGGGAGGGACTCTTCATAAAGGACTGTAGTGATAGGACAAGGGGTAACAGGTTAAAACTTAAACAGGGGAAATTTAGATTGGATCTGAGGAAGAAATTCTTTATTGTAAGGGTGGTGAGGCACTGGAATGGGCTGCCCAAAGAGATGATAAATGCTCCATCGCTGGCAGTGTTCAAGACTAGGTTTGACAGAATCTTGGGTGACATGATTTAGTGTGAGGTGTCCCTGCCCATGGCAGGGGGGCTGGAGCTAGATTATCATAAGGTCCTTTCCAACCCAAACTATTCTATGATTTTGAGAAGACTGCTGACTTTACAAAAGCTCGTGCAAAACTGAAAATCAGCAATGGAAGGAGTGGTGTACTTTTCCTCTGCCAGCATGTATCTCTGAAGAAAAATAGTTATAGCTGAAAGATGTGACCTTAGGCAGAACTCCCCCACCATCTGAGGAGAACGGTGCTCTAACTACTGGGCTACTATGTGAAACTTCGGAGCACAACTCTATCCTCCACCTGCATTTTAATTGAGAGCCAAGTGTCTGAGTAGCTGAGTCAAACCCGAGCTGCTTGGCGCAGCTGTGTGTTAGGAGAGGCACCTGGAAGAGCCAAACCATGGTGGGAAAGGCACAGCACAGCACGGCATGGCACAGCCAAGCCTCCAGGGGCGAGGGTGTGCTGGGAGGAATGTACAAAACTGAATTGTGGGTGCAGGAGCAGGGAGTGGTTGGCATGTCCCCTGGCCACAAGGGCAGTGCAAGGCTGGCAGCTCATGATGGGTGGCTGAACACATCTCCAGAGGTGCTGGCAACATCTGTGGGGCTTAGGTGGCTTTTGGCTTAGCAGTACAAGCGACTGCCACGGGGCTGGAGCGCTGCTCTGCCTCCTGTGCAAGAGGAGAATTGAACTGCCTGGTCCCAGCTGAATCCTTTAATCTGACAAGGATGGATAGGTGTGGGGCTCTGCTCTCCTTGCTTTTAAGGGAGGAAATTTTGGTGTCAAGGGAGGTTTCACATCAATGCCTTCTTCCCTTGCAAGGGATGTGGGCTTTTTAAAAAAGCTCCAGGTTTAGGAATTTTCCCTAGGCCACTGCTTCTGTGACTCCTGTACCTTGAATGCCTGCACTGAGTAGATGGAGCACCTCTCCCATGGGATTGGTCACCCTGCTCCGTGTGTGGAGCTCCTTGAGCCCTGAAAGCAGCACCCAGCCCCACACGGGATCTTGCTGAGCTGCTGGCCAGAGCCACTTCTCTGCAGACATTGCCTTGGCCACTATTAGCAGTGGAAAAAGTGGTTGGCAGTGGCTGAACTACCTCCGTTTCTTGTCTCCATGTGCAATATCTGTGGGGCTGCCTGGGGCTGCACTGAGGCAATGTGGTGCTAACTTGGCTTCACAAAGCAGTCTTCCTTGTGCTTTTGAGTACACTGGCAGGGTGGTAACTTGTGATGTCATATCTTGACATCATACTGGAATAATATTCACCCTTAAATTTTCCTTATCTTACCATTTCTTGGTATGTTACGGGTGATAACCTTTGTCTCAAATGCAAGGTATGTTTTGCGAAAGCTAGGCTTCAAGGAGCTCCAGGGAGCTCCCTGGATGGAGGGGTTTGCAGTTTACCTCCATCAACCAGCATCAGGACTAGACAGTGAGGAACCTCCCAGATGTTAGTATGGTTTCCGTGAGACAGCCCCTCACTTCCCAGGATGCAGCCTGTACTTTTGGCTTGTGCAGTGATATGAAAACCCAACGTGGACATGGGGAAGAGCAACAACAAACCGGGTTACAGAAAGCACGTCTAAGCACTGGAGATGTATTTTAATAAGCATGACCCTGCTTTTCCGTCACATCTCTCCCCTTTCCCCTGCTACCCCAGGGTAATTTTACAGCCAGCAGTGAGATGCCAGATTGTAGTTTACACATTTCATGGACCTAACTAGGAACAGATGCTGTGTTCCTGCTGGCCACAGCAGCCCTGGCGTCGCAGGGACTGCAGCACGTGAGATATGCAGGGGGCACATCCCCCTATGCAGGGTGCTGCAGAGCATATTGTGCTGCACTTTGCCTCTCCCCAGGTCCCTGGGAGGATATCTTTTTGTATTATTTTGGTTTTGGTCACTTGTCTCATGCAGAGATCAAGACCTCAAAAGGAAAATCAAAAGCAGCCTCTAACGGTTTTTATTTCCCTATCTCCCCAGTAGGACTTAGAGAAAGCAGGACTGAACCAAACTGTGCAACTGGCTAAAACTGGTATTCCTCAAAAATTATGGCAGTCTCACCAGGGAGGAAATCAGTTAATTTTGTTGTATTTTTTTTCCCCATAGGGCCTGCTGCTTCCTCATGTACAGCAGGGATAAAGGTGTCCAAATCTCCTGCTTCCATCCATAGCAGAGAATCAGCTGCTTCTTCCTTACAGGAATTAAAAAGAGAATCAGCAACATGGTAAACAAATGCATTCATCAAGTGAGTTTGTTCTTTACTTCCCTGGACTTTTTTTGTGCTAGCGTGAGATCCCAGCAAGGCCATGGGAACATGCATTTTGGTCCCTGCAGGATTTAACTGGAGGGACTGGACACATCATGGTGATCCATGGGCACACCAGCAATAGCTCTGCTGTGCTATGGTAAGGTTGGTGCCACAGAGCAATGGGAACAGTCTGTACACCAGGCAGCAAAAAAAGGCTCAACCAGAATGGCTGCTTGTTGCAAGCTGTGCCTTCATTTCAAGGTTTCACGAGCCTAAAGAAAAAGGGTGGTTGAAGGGAGAGAGATGCCCTTTATGTGTCTATTAAATACATGAAGTTTGAGGGAGCTCTGCTATTGTGTCCTGAAGAAAAGAGGGCTGTTACGGAGCTGAAGTGTCTGCCAAAGTGACTAATAAGATGCAAAGTCTTTAGACTTTACATAAAGAAACTCTGTGCCTCAACCAAGTAGGCTGGTTGAAGCCAAGCAGCCTCTCACACTTTAAACAAAACTAGATAAAAGATTCTCTGTGCCACGTGGCTGTGAATAATGGTTCTGCCTCTGGATCCCTTGACCCTAACCTGGGATGCACTAATTTATTTACCTTGACATGGCTGAACTGAAGACCCCTTCCTGACTGCAGAGAGGTTGTAAAAATGTGGCTCTTGCTTGTGCTACGTAAAACACTTGTTTAAAGAATGCCTGGCTCAGACTTGAGAAGTTTTGGAGAACATCAGTGCCAATCAAATCTTAAAAATCTATAAAAATGTGCCATGGAAAAAACCCGCTCTGGCTTGTAAAGTGCCTAGGTGCTCTTAAAGTGGTAACTGCTATACTGACAGCAAAAGAAATAGTGATATGGGCTGTATTTCTCCACTTCAGCATGTTTTAACAGAAGCAATATTTTCAGATCTGGAGTACAGAAAGTCAAGCAGGCCTTTGTGGCTAAAGTCTGGCCTAGAGGGTGGGGGAACCTAACGTGAGCCTTTGGATGCTCTTTCCCATCAAAATATTAAAAATTAACAGCCCACCCGCTTAGAAAGGGCTTTTTAGTTCACAGTTGTGTGTGGGGATGGCTGAGCACGTCATTTCCTCCAATCAGTTGTGTTGGGTAAAGTTGAGATGTTCAAAACATGTCCACTACAGAGGGTGAACTCAACTGAAACTATGCCTGGGCAGATGCTCCTGAGACAGCTGGCTTTAAGCTGCCTTTTGCATGGACACCAGAAAGTATCCAAAGCAATAACTCCTGTTTCTGTTGCCAGGGATACCTCTCCCAAGGATGGGACTATCTCCTACCGGCATTGGTCAAATTAATGTGAAATTTTGATTTAATCCCACATTTGTTTCATAGTCAGAGTGTTTTATTTTAAAGCATGTCTGGTTTTGTTTAGGTAAGCATAACAAACTTAGTGGTTAGGAAGTAATGCTCATTACTGTTATTATTATTGTTAGTCAAGCCAAAGCTTTTGAGTATGAGAGGGTGAAAATAGAAAAAAGTCACATCCTAGCATGTCTTCAGCCCATAACAAATATCTCATTTTGTTTTTTTAAATCATGGTTGGAAAGTGTTTGTTTGTATATACTGCACTAGTGTATTTTAAAAAGCTGTTTTATGACCTTTGTTATTGTTTTTTTCCCAGAAGTGAATGCCATAAGTATGAGTAAAATATGTGTTTGTGTGCTCTGGATACAGTAAGTTGGGGTGAAGGCCTTTCTTGCAAGGGTCTGTAGATATTTCTCTACCCTTCCAACTACCAAAATCAGCCTGAGGGTAGAGGACGTGGTGCAGTAGAGCAGTGTGCTGCAGATCTGCTTGAAGATGTGGTAGGGAGCTTGATCCTGTCTGCATGCAGACTGTGGTCCCTACATGAAGCACAACAACAGGTCTGATAGACCTCCTTGCTCTGCTTGCCTGGTTTTCCTACTGGGTTTAGAGCTTGGTGTCCGAGGAGTGCAGAGATTTATACACATAAAATAAGACAGGGGCTTCTACTCTGGGCTGGGGACAGGGAGACGAGGAAGCCCCTGGGTTTGGATCAGCAGAGATTTGGAACTGTGAGTCATAGAATCATAGAATATTTAGGGTTGGAAAGGACCTCAAGATCATCTAGTTCCAACCCCCCTGCCATGGGCAGGGACACCT
>JASSUY010029904.1:0-20289 GCA_032466535.1 Forpus xanthops
TCATGCTCTGCCAGGGAGGAGGGGAAGCTGGGAGGAAGCAGAGACAGGGCACCTGACCCAAACTGACCAAAGAGGTACTCCATACCACAGCACATCATGCCCAGGATGTAAAAAATGGAGAACAGAGACCCGGAAGGGTGTGGGGGTGCACTGCGTGATTGGGCTGGGTGGAAATTAGTTGGTGAGTTCTTGTGTTCTTTCCTTGTTTTTTCCTTGTCATTACTATTACTGGTGGTAGCAGTACTGATTTATGTTACACCTTAGTTACTAAACTGTTTTTATCTCAACCTGTGGGAGTTGTATTCTTTCGATTCTCCTCCCCATCCCCCCGGAACTGGGGAAGAAAGAGGGAGGAGTGAGTGAGAGAACTGTTTGAGGGCTTTAAACCACAACACATATTAAGTTCTAATATTTACTTGAAAAATTCAATAATTTTAAGTATTTGCACCAGCACCACTAAGAATGAACTATGTAAACCACTCTACAGAGTTCCGTATTAAAGAATAGACTGTACATCTGTTCAGGAGTCACTCCTGTGATTACTTAAAGTCACAATATTTGGACCTGCACTGGAAAAGAATCCATTCTGTAATACTGACTATCATTGATCTTCATTAACTAGGCAAGATGATAACAATACTACAAATTGCATGGTGGAACAAGAGGATACAGAGCCACCCTTATTTATTACCTTTATCTACATGGTAGATATATACTTCTTGAGACATCGCAGACAGCAGATGCAAAACATTAGCATAAATCCTGACTTTGTCATCACTGTTATCCTCCCAAGTGTAATCCTGGATCACATTTAGTAATCCTCTCACAAGGAACAACACTCCTTGTTCTGGATGGTCCTGCAGAAAAGAAAAATCAAGAACAAGTGAAAAACACCACCATAACCACCCCAAACCAAAACTTGGATTATCTGCAGTAATTCAGGGGTTTAGTCATAATATTACCTCTATAAAAGCAAAATCCACAACATAATTAAAGCTGACAACTACATTTCTTAAGTAAATGCTTCCTGCAAATCCTTTTAAAAAATTATTCCAGTTTCCTTCCAAAATGTCCATTTGACCCATAATCATAAACTTAATCTAAGGCAGCCTCCACAGACAAACTTTGAAGTGCTTTGTTTTCTAGTCAGGGGGGAGTAGCACAAAATTCAACTGCCAGCTTCGTAACAGCTAAGCCTCTAAAATTAAACACACTGGGTAGACTTCTTAATTTAAATAATGCCAGTAAGCTACAGAAACAAGTATATTACTCATATAATTATGAGTTTCAGAAGAACACCTACACTGAGAAGTCAAAGCTACAGACAATCAACAATCTTTTATTATGAAAGGAATATAAAGACATCCAATTTACATAAGCTACAGGGTTTTAGTTTTTATACTGCGCCCAGCTTATTTCAAGCTGATGGTGCAATGAAACCAACATACATAAAGACAAATCACAGACCACTGAAGATGCTTCCTTCTGATCACCTATCTTGTAAAGTAAGGAGAAAAAAATTATGGAAGTTAATTTCTGAATCCTGGTATCTCATTGCAAGTTCCTCAGTACTGAATCCAAGAGGCAAAATTCCTCCTGATCCAAGCCATTTCTCTGAGCAGCATCAATTCTGATATAGCCTTCCTTCAGAGGAAGGTCAGCAAAATACCTTGGCTGTGTAAGTTTTACCTCAGATCTTCCAGATTAATTTACAATTTTTCCTCATCTTTCAGCTATAGCTGAAAATACAGGAAGGAAAATTACATCTATATGTCTAAACCTGGCAGTTGGCTAAAAACCGGAAGGGTGGAAAATGGCAGTATTTTGTGAAATATTCATCAGAAGAGGAAAACCATGCAAAAACACATTTTTTTTTTTTTTTCCACTCAAAAGATTAGGCAACCTGTAACAAAGTACCTGAAACTAACAGAAACTAAAGCGGTATATTTTTCTCCTCTTCAGGTATTAGATTTTTTGAGTGCTTAGCTAAAATATCACTTTTCTGCGAGGACCTATTAAATCAGTAAATTATGCTTACACAATTAAATGATGGTGAGATTTCACAGAATCACAAAACAGTTTGAGTTGGAAAGAACCTTAAGATCATCTAGTTCTAACCCCCCTGCCATGGGCAGGGACACCTCCCACTAAACCATGCCACCCAAGGCTCTGTCCAACTCAGCCTTGAACACCACCAGTGATGAAGTATTCACAACTTCCTTGGGCAACCCATTCTGGTCCCTCACCCCCCTTACAGTAAAGAACTTCTTCCTCATATCTAATCTGAACTTCCCCTGTTTAAGTTTGAACCCATTACCCCTTGTCCTATCACTACCGTCCCTCATGAAGAGTCCCTCCCTAACATCTTTGTAGGCCCCCTTCAGGTACTAGAAGGCTGCTATGAGGTCTATCCAAATCCAGTTACGTGCACAATGCTACTGAGAGAGGCAATGCTGTTCTCCAGCTCCAATTATTCTGTCTCCACATTTTGCACTTGGGTAAGTGACTCTGCAGCCAATAAGCAAATGGGCTCAGCTTGCTCATGGAAAACCAAGCACTGCATCTCCCACTCCCAAAAGCCACTGTACTCTAAATTTTTAAACAGGAAAGTCAAAATAGCCTATGTGCTATTCATAAACACATGACTTACCGGAACAACTAATAAGGTGGAAAAAAAATTGCAAAGGAATTCCAGGAGGAAGGCATCAGAAGGTCGCATCTTTCCATCGACATTTATCATTTTTGGCACTTCAGGAACAAGGCTCACTGCAGCTTTGAAAAAAGCATCAGCTACAAAATAAATGTACAGTTGCTGTATTATCACTCCAGCTGTGATGTCACAGTCATGCTCCTGATCCAATGATTGCCTCAAGTTTGCTTGAAATAGACCACAGAAAAGGAACCTATGCTTAACTGCAAAGAAACTTGAGACTCAGATATCAGTATCTGCTGCAACTGAAGTGGTGCTGGTCTTTCAAAAGAAGTTGCCACTTCACTCGAGACTTGCGAAGCTATAACTCTCCTTTGCTCAACAGGAAGACCCCACTCTTTCAACTAGATTGCAAATATCATTAACAAGAAAAGCACACAATTCAAAACTGATTTATCTGACTAATGTCTATGCCAGGAGAATGGGGAACGCAGAGTGGGGTGCAAAGGAAAGTCTTGCTATCGTATTCACAAATTCATTCACAAATGGCTATTAAAGCTCTAAGGAAGTATGGGTGGCTTCATTTCTCTAAGTATTTACAGTCATTAACAGTAAAATACTGATATAGTACCAGAACCCAAGGTACTGCTGGATAAAATGATTCTAAGTATCACAATAGATGAATTACAGAAACCATCCACCATAATAGCCTTGACAAGATTGCTCTAAAGATGTTTTTCATATCTCTCTATTAAGTCTCTAATTCTACAAAACCCCTCAAACATGAGAACATCTATCCCTCAGTTTATTAAGTTAATATTCATAAATTAAAACCAATAGTTTCCCTCTCACCCTACACCTCCTATATATGCTAAGAATTCCCCAAAAACATTCTGACAGCAACACAGTTTTGCACTTTCTTGGCTACATTTCAAAATACCCAAGCACACAAATCCCATTCAAACTGTTCAGCTATATACTTCAAAGCAACCTTCAGAATTAATGCTGCATCTTTACTTTTAGCACAGAGATAGAGTCCATGAAACCAAATTCTAGCAAAGAATGAAAAAGAATTATTGGTGAAAGCCAAAAGGTGTCCCATGGCTGAGATGGAGATCCCACTGCCAGGCATGCATGGGCACTTCCAGGAGTGCAGCTTGCTCTGGAAAAATTCATTTCAGCACATGAGACTCCAAGCAAATTTGCTAAATATAGCCCCAACTGATATCTAATTCAAGCTTATGAGGAATACCAGGGAAACATCTGCTTTGGAAAAACTGTACATTTTCCTGACTCTTATTGCTTTTCAGCACATGAGTGCTCAATCCTTTCTTAACTTTTCAGTGCTTACAACACAGATCCCTTCAGTCAAACATCATACTTCCTTTTATTCTGCACATTTGAGATGAAAGAATGACTTATTTATTTTGAACATGTAAGTTTGAACAGCCAACCCACAGGAAGGCAAGTAACCTTGCTGAGCTTCATTAGAGGAAGGAAAGCAGCAGCTGACGCTCATTCTAGCACAAGTAAATGAATTGCTGTCACTCCCACAGTTGTCTCAGGAGAAAAAAAAAACACATGCCCTACATCACTTTGTAATAAAAACATGTGACCAGACAAATGAAAAAATGTCTCAGAAAATAGTCTGCATTCCAAAGTACCCACATCTGTGCAGAGAATACCCCTGCCTTCTGAAGTTATTTCACAGTGGGACAAGAAGGGTCTGTGTAGCAATCAGTCTCCATAACAATAAAGTACCTCATCTGCTCTCCCAGCAATCACAGTAATAGACATTCTCCTCTAAACTTTAGCCACAGCACAAAACCAAACCCTCTGTATTCACTATGAATTACTGCAATTTGATTAAATTTACTCTTTCTTGACCTCCTGCAGTCACTGCAAATGACAGCTGTCTTGTCATCTGGTTGAGCACCCTCCAGACATGAGCTCCCTTCATTAGACCTGCTAGCTAGAGCACCGTGTCCAGCTCTGCAAGTGACCGCTGCTGGAAATGAGCCTTCCACACCACAGACAGCTCACCAGGCCCTATCCCCATTGCAACAAGCTCCTCTGTGCTTCACCTTGCTCCTTCCTGACTATGATAGTCACAGAACTGCTGCCTCCCTGCTATGACTCTACGTTGCTGCTGTCCTCTCACCGTTACCACATGGTTGTGTTTGCAGCACAACAGGGAGCCTGTGGGGCTCTTGACCCTACATTTTCAATTCCTCCTGCCTCATTCCTCTGGCCTCACACAACACAGCCAGGCAAGACAAAAAAGCAATACAGCATAGAAGCAGTTGGTTGCATTTTCTATTAAAGAAATTGTTATTTTACCTTGGTATATCCAGAAGAACTGGCAAAGGAGAATATGTTCATTTTGCTATGAGGACAGCCAATCTGCGCTAACCACAAAATGATTCTTACACTGGAACACTAAAAGCACATTTATACAAGGTATATGTGCATTTTAAGAAGCAAAATTAAATTCAAATTAATGCAAAGGTTTTACTAGAGACTTTGTAGAAAACTGTCCCCCAAATACTACCACACTGTTCACTTGTAGAGAGGTGTCAGAATATGCATCACATGTTCTGAGTTTGGCAAAAAAAATCACTAAATAGAATGTCACAGACAGGCTCCTTTCTTAAGAAGAATAAAATGAGCATTGGTTTTTTATTCTTGATTACACTAATTATGAGGTTATGCAATAGTGCTTTCTCTATACCTTTTAACAGTTAATTTATAAAGGTATTGCTGTAGAGATGTTTCAAGAGAAAACCACATGTTTGCTTTTCCTGGTTTAAGGAGCCATATGAAAAGTACCAAAACCCACGATGATGTTACATACTTGAATAAAAAGAAAAAAAAAAATATATATACAAGAAGACTTCTGGTGAAGGAAGCTGTTCTCTTACCTGCCTAAAGTATGACACTAGTTCTAAAGTGAGCCACTGTTAAGTTGGCTAAGGGGACAGCAGCCTGCACATTAAAACAAATCATCATGATAAAGTCTTCCCAGACTGCTGTTAATATCTTGTGCAGTGCTCCGAACATGAGATACTTCATGCTTTGCTAAATTTATCCTTTCACAGCAGCTCCTTCATTTTAGTTGACCATAATCCTATAAACCTTTCCTCCGAGCACACATGATTGACCTTCAGGCTACAAAAAACTAAGTCTTGGATACCCAAGAAAGCACTTCCAGTAATACTGCCCCTGATGAAAAAGCAAGTGAAAGTGGTGTTGAACATATTGCTATTGGCAATATTCATGATGGTGCATATAGACACACAATTATACATACACACAAATATGGGTACCTCCATATATTTCTATATATCAGTCTCCCTACAAATAAAAATTTAATTTACATCATATTTGTTGCATCTATGAGAATCAGGCAAAAAAAGAAGGAGGAACAAAGCCATTAATAATGGGGAAAACAATTAAGCTCCTTAAGTCCACTTTCAAAGACCATAAAGGGAGTGAGTCTGACATACCTACACAAACTATTTTTAGTCACAGATACAATTACACATGGCTAAGTACGCCCAAAGGACAAAATCAGGGCCCATATGCAGTGTTCTTTCTGCATTACACATCACCTTCATGCCCTACAACACTGTCAGGCCTATTTTAATACTCTGAAGATTTTGCTTCCACATATGGCAGATGTTGGGAATATAATGAAGCCTTATACTCCAGTGCAAAACAATAATGGGAAGCAAGTGTGTGGGGGTTTTGTTGCCTTCCTTTTTTTTTTTTTCTGTTAAATAATGCATTACTGTTTTGTCGACCAAACACTGCAAACATTTGGAACTTCTCCTCCTCACATTGGTGAGGCCACTATAAAGAGTTTTGCCACATTGTTGAAATGCGGTTTTCCCCTTGAGCTGTTGAACGTTCTCCATTATAGAATTCTCTACACATCACTTCCAATCCAGAAACTACAAAAGATTATTTGAAGTAATAAAGATGAAATTAATGGCTGCTGCACGGTGAACTGGAATGCACCGTTAAATAATACTATTTCATACTTATTCATACTGCGAATTAGCTGCAAATAAAAAGGTAATTATGTGGATGAAGCTTGCTAGTGCTAGTTTGAGGAACAGTTTGATTATAGATTGCTACAAGGCCTCAGTACTTCCAAATAAAGGCATACAGAGGTGTAAGTGGAGGAGATATGTACAGGGAGATTGTGCAGTATGAGCAAGAACATTGGAAAATAGATACTTCATTCTTAAGCGGTGATTAGTAAACACTACACACACCACCACCACCCAAAAGAGAAAATAAACCCAACAAACCCCCTAAAAATTCAGCCTGACTCTAAATACCATGTAATCACTAAAGACTGTGAGGTAAGGTACTGTCAGCAATCTATTAGCAACAGTGTAAACTTCGAGATACTCAACTTCGGGATAATGAAGTTGAATACTGTAGTTTCTCCTGGTTATTATGAGTTGGGGAAAAAAAATTCTATCAAATGAGCAGACACAAGGAAAAGCCTGATACAACACTGAAGTGTCAACATGTTTTTTAGAGAGTGAAATCATTCCTCAGAAAGTTTTCCAAAGAGCCCATAAGTTTGTGCTTAAAGTAACCCACAGCCAATAGAAATATTCAGATTTTTAAAAAACATTTAACAATGTTCCTCATACAAAAGGCTTTTAAAACAACTAAGCTGACAAAAGATAAGGGAGGAAAGTCCTCCAGAGGATTTGTAACTTAATAAAGGATGTGGTGGAGGGGGAATGGGGGAGGAATAAAAAGTTTTCACAGAGTGAAATGACTATTGTGTCCTTAAGGTTTGTCAGGGAAAATGTCTTTACAATGAGCTGGGAGGGAATAATGTTTGCAGACTAGCCTGGAACGTGACTGCAAAGATGGACCTCATGATTCTGAGCATTAAAACAGCAGATGAAATCTAATATTAGTAAGGCATACGGAGGAAGAAGCAACCTTTGCAGTAACTATAGAAAGTTAAGCTCGAAATGGGCTATTTACACTCATTAAAGGTTTTGGAGTCATTATAGATGGTTGCTAGAAAACTACATCCTAAATAGCTGTTGAAAAGGCAAGGCGATTATAAGAATCATTAGGACAGTAATGGGAAACTGAGGTGTCACTGTATCATTTTTTTACGGCTGTTGTGCATTTATACCTGGGATATGGTTCCAATCTTCCCATTTCCAAAAGAATAAAAAGAAAATTAAAAAGATCCTTATGCATGGAACTGTTTCCTTATTATAAAAGACTTTACTGACTTGAACTCTTATCAACCTACCAACTCCATCATCTCATAAAGAGCATGAAGGAAATGAACCAAGAATGACTGAATTTATCACAGTACCACTAGTAGCTGCTTGCACTGAAACACTCGCTTAACATTTAAACAGCATATGAAAATTAATTAGTAGAGTTCCAAGTACTATGCAACCATAGAATTCACTGCCACATGAAGTTACAAACGGCAAAAAGTAAAACTTGATCTAAAAAAAAAATTCTTAAGGATCAGTCCATCTCTTTTATTAAACACTCTCATCCTCGTACAACCTTTGCTGAAGGATGTATTTACACCATCTGCAGCTGAAAGTTAGGAAGCATCATTCTACATTACTGTTTCTTGTATGTTCCCTTGGTAGATGCTACTAGATGCCTTCAAAAACAGGTCATGGTCCAGACAGTCTTGAAGAGCTGACAAACTGGTATGAAATGCTAGTCTGAAAAGCTTACAGAGGCAGAGATGCCCTCTCTGGAAAAGCTATTGGCTGGGACAAGGAGAGGAACAAGAAGCAGTTCAGTGAATGAGAGAAGTTTCCAGCTGTGGAAATTCCAGGCAAATGGCATAATTTTGTTCAAATAAAGCAATATCTAGTATTACTAGTGAGGAAAACTGTATCTCATCACTTTCTCCCAAAGCTACTTTGCTGCCTTCAAGAAAAGCAGTATTTAAAAAGATAACAAAGACATCACATAAGAGACAGCATACACAGGCATCACCAGAAAATCCTGAGCCAAGAAGCCCCAAAAGCATTTGCTAAACAAAATAAAGATCTGTGCCAGTTGATGTTGAGGGGACAAAGACTACCTGTTTTTATGAAGTTTTATGCTTGACAATATCCGCGTGAAATTAGTCACGCAGAATCAGTTGAATTACTTCATTCACTCAGCATGTTACTTGTGAAGCGAGGCAAGGATTTCATGGCCTTTAAAATAAAAATGCTGCTCAACACACACTACCAGAAAGGTACATCATCTCTTCCCACCTGCTGAATGCTGTGACCAGCAATTAAAAAATGATGCTGCTCTCTGACAGGCAAAAGCAGCATTTCAGCAAGGAGGAAATATATGCAATTAAAATAATACCTATATCTCAAAAATCCAGGAAAAGTGGTAACACAGAATGCATTTAATCTCAATTTAGTCCAAGCATTCCCTATGACAGAAAGCATGACTGATGAGAATTTATTATTTTATGTTGGCAGCATGCAGCGTTCTATGGCTCAGACTGAAAAAAAGCATATCTCTGTAAAACCTAGCATTTTCTTATCTTCCTTTCTAGGGTGGGCTCTTAATAGGCTCACCAGAGGTGTGCTTCCTGGGAGCTGGAAACAAAAGAGACAATAGTCATAGAATCCCAGACTGGTTTGGGTTGGAAGCGACCTCAAAGCTCATCCAGTTCCAACCCCCTGCACAGGCAGGGACACCTTCCACTAGATCAGGTTGCTCCAAGCCTCATCCAACCTGGCCTTGAACACTGCCAGGGATGAGGCAGCCACAGCTTCCCCAGGCAACCTGTGCCAGCACCTCACCAACCTCACAGGGAAGAAATTCTTCCTAATATTTATCATAATCTACCCTCTTTCAGTTTAAAGGGTGTCATGATTAATACATGTTGAACAGCATGCCTGGACAGACATCTGTCAGTGTATTAATACTGGGCTTATCATGAGCCTATGAATTATTTTTTTCTGACACAATTTCATCATTAAAGAAAATCTATTCCAAGAAAAAATACAATTACAGTTTTCAAATACTGAAGTTTTTAGGTGAGTTCAAACGAGCACCACACAGTCGCTTTGATTAACAGCGTGGCAAACCCCAGCAGGCAACGCTCCGACTTGACAGACGAAATTGGAACAGCGAGACACTAGGACTGATGGTTACTACTGCCTTGAGACTGGGAACAATACAAAACCCAACCTCTTCCACAGTTACAGGCAGGTGAGCTGCGGCTCTACAGTTGTTGGTAATATCTCAGCGCAATCCTCAGACTGTCAAACTTTAGTTACTGCTATGACCCACATGTCCATTTTATAAAAAAGCAGTCTTTTAAATTCCCCTTCCCTACCCCAATAGGTACCATAACACCTTTTTCAAGTTAGATACATTGGCAATTTAGAGAAATCTTCCTATTGCCCATTACCAAGAGAAGTCTATTCTGTGAAATTCTATTTCACAGAAAATTCAAATTCACAGAAAACAACAGCTGGAATCTTTAAAAAGGAATTGCATGTACATGTACACACACACATGCATACCTCACTGCTGACTGAGCTATCAGATCAGGTACATCACCTTTTGGTTTTATTTCTCTTCCCAATCCTAAACTGATTAAACTAATTCCAATCAGCATAAAATAAACGTTATATACAAGGCACAATTTCATTTCATAGCCTTCTGCTATCATTAATTGCACACTATTAAAGCTTCAGGTCACATTGCATTAGTTCTTGTAGATAAGTGTCTAATTGCCATCAGTTAACTCAGTTAACTTACTGGATTTAAAGTTGCTGTTATGAATTAATCAGTACTTCTTATTACAAATGAAAAGCATTACAGATTAAACTGTGTTAAAAGTAACTTTCAAGGATGTGTTATCTGAGCGCAACACATCAGAATCTGCAAAAATAATTCACAAAAAATGTCCCAAGACTGATGTCACTGTCAGCTAACTGGTTAACACATGCTAAATTACTCATGCAAGTGACATGGCTCTGAATACAAATTATACCCAAAATAGCTTTCCTAAGGAAGCAGAAAAGTGTATAACAATAAAACCTTGGTAAAATAAAGCAAACTACTGAACACCAGTTTTGCATATGCTTCATTTCAACAAAATAAGGGGTGGGACCAAATGCTCCTCTCTCTACACTGTGGGTCTAAAATTCAGGAGAGAGTGGCTAATATATATGTATTTTAGACACTGAGTTCACAACACTTTGCATATACCTGTTACCTTAAAAGATTTTAGAATGAGGATCCTACTCACTGTTTAGTGAGTGCACTGTGTTTAGATGTCAAACTCTCACACTGAAAAATCTGGACAGCTGTTACAGCCCAGGAGTCTCTCTCAGAGAAGACCTGGATCACAGAAATGGTGGAAAGGCAGTTTATAAATTGAAGGATTATTAAATCTCAGACTTGGTACCAACATGGGCAGGAATTCTTCACTGTAAGGGTGGTGAGGCACTGGAATGGGTTGCCCAGGGAAGTTGTGAATGCTCCACCACTGGCAGTGCTCACGGCCGGGTTGGACATAGCCTTGGGTGACATGGTTTAGTGGGAGGTGTCCCTGCCCATAGCAGGGGGGTTGGAACTAGATGATCTTAAGGTCCTTTCCAACCCTACCTATCTATGATTCTATGACATAGACCTCAAAGACTGAACATTACAGAAAAACTGCTCTGGATTTGTTTCTAACTAGAGATGCACTGCAACAGAGCAACCAGAACAAAAATTGATACAGATGATAAAGTAAGCTGGTCAATTAAACAAACACAAGGAAGAAAAAGTGAGTCCATTTTTGGTAAACTGTTATCTACAAAGAAACTGCACAGTACTAACTGTACAATAACAGACTTTGCAGATCTTTCATTCGCACAACATACTTGGACAAAACAGCTTTATTCTAAATCCCTCTGCTTTGCTACATGGGCAGTGTCAGATTAAAAACAAAGAAACACAACAGTCACCCTGTACTAAAAAGTCTTTATCAGCATCCTAAGTCAGCTTGTTTGTGCAGCTGGAACTTACTGGTAAAGGCAGGGCTTGGAAAACAAGCTCTTGTGAAGAAGCAGACAGCTAAAACAACGAATTAATAGCCACAACAAAAGATGTTGCAAAGTAATCCAATTTATTACTCTCACAGCTCCACTGAAAACATGTATAGATAAAGCACTTACCATTAAAAAGCAGACATTTAAAGTCAATAGTAGAACTGCAAAGCAAAGTAGAATGACTTCATTCTACTTTAATAGGTTCCATTTGCGATATGAACAGGCATCAGATGATATTAAATGGTAATGCAGACTTGATATTCTGGTGCCAGGGGAGCTCCAGTTGTTTCCCCAAATCATTTTTTGCCAGAATTTCCAATTACTTAAAGACTGAGCTAACGGATGGTTACAAACTGTACTCAGGCCCCAGTTCAATAAATATTTCAGATCAAAATAAGAAAACACTTTTTTTTTCATCCTTCATATTATCTGGTATTACTCCATTGCTTCACTCTGATGCAGAGGCACGTTTCTTAGCTAAATATTTTTCACACACGTGCTTTGGCAGCAAGTTTCTAGCTTCAGTGGCCTACATTTTTAATTCTCTTCCACCTTGGTGCAGGATTTTGTCAGCCTGTGAACTACTACACAGATGAATTAGTTTCTTTTCCCACAGTTATAATAAAGCATGTCATTTGTGATTAGAGAACTTGCATAATTATGTAGGATGAAAATAAAACATTCCACGCTTTCCATAATTTCTAAGTAATTTAGGACAAGCTACCTCATAGCCATGACTATGTCAAGCAGACTCAGATGCCTTGGTTGTTTAGATCATAGGATATGTTAGAACTGAAGAGTTGCTTTATGTGACAAGTTTTCACTGTAACAGTGCTTGAAACAGGGCTGTATTTTAATTACATCATAAATATTCTTATACGACTTATGATTTCAACCAAGTTATTATTCATAGCAAGAAATACTTTTGAAATAAGAGAACCTTTAAATAGACAAATTTGTGTCCTACCTTGTGAAAGGCACTGATTTGCCAGAGCAACCTGTCCAGAGTGTAGATATAGGTTAAGGCGTGTGAAGATACCGCTCAGAGACGGAATTGTAATGAAGCAGAAGGCGACACAAGCCTAAAGCAAATAAAAAAAGGAAACAAGAAAATTCCTATCTCAGTTACAGCAATCATTACTGACTTTATACACCCTTAGGAGTCAAAATCTGTAAATCAGTTTTGAGAAAGACTTTCTATAAAAAGAAAATATTATGTGAAGTCCAAAACCAGCAACTTTAAATTTTCATTATTTCAGTAAGTATAACAGTATTTATTAGTATTAATTATTGTTATTATAAGCAGATTAGCTCAAAGTTTACTCTATGACTCCAGCTCAGAGTCCCCCCCTCAGGTAGCCAGCTTGCAGTTCAAGACCAAAATCTAAGTAGGAAAGCAGGGACAGTCCACCTGTCAGCTGCACTGTGAAGAAGCAGATCCAGTGCAGCATGCTACAGCTTTAAACCTACTGGAGCAGCCCCAATACCTAGGCTGAGCAAGTAGCTCCCAGGCATACAGAAGTTGGCCCATGCCACCCTCGCTATACTTTGTCCAGGACATCATGCCTAGGTACCACGAACAAAAATCCATTCTTTAATGGTAGCATATGTAAATACTTTACCAGCAGATGAAGATGAAGACATCTTAGTTGCTACATTTCAGGTGAGAAAAGGGGAACATAAGCAACTTGCACAGCTTGTGCATGGTTCAAAGCTCATTTCACCATATCTGTATAGACTCAGAGGCACTATATTTGAAAGCAGCACTTTATTTGAAATTCAAATACTGATTTCAGTATATCAACACTGATATTATGAGACAGTTTAAACATATTCTTTTCTCCCTATGTCCCATTCTTGCTGTGGCTGTTACATAGAAATTACATACTTGGTTTCATACATACTTTGAAAAGCTGAGCTTTCTAGAATTCATATGAACATCCCTTCAATGAATTTTCCTTTGGAGAGGGAGTCAGTCTTCCTGTTCTTTTTTAACACAAAGCTGTTATACTAGATGCTTTGGGGCTTTTTTTCCTAAACCAGCAGCATTTGCTTTAGAGAGTAAAGATCAATGGTAACAAGAGAAAACAGGACTACCAACAGTGTAAAAATTATTAACACATTGCTTTTGCAAAAACTATAAACTTAGGTAACAGCAGGCTCAAAGTTTGTTAGAGTCAGACCTACCCTGACAAATGCTGCAGTCTTTCTGGAATGATTTCCTTTCATCACCTTTCTTGTTTCCATTGCCAGCTGGTTCACAGACTACACATGAAAACCAAAAGCAAATCACTAAAGAAAAATGCCCAAATTTATTAGGTCAGTAGCAAGCAACAAACTGCATGTTTTACTGCATGCATTTAGAGAACAGAAACTGTCAAAAGGGATCCAGATGCATCGTGCCCTCACTGTACTATTTAGTTTTTACTTGGAAAATTTTAGTGATTGTGCCTTAAGGCAAATATGATTCTGAAGGTTTCTGAACTCGTTGATTTATTCAGGCTTTAGATCCTCCCTTGCCTTCCAGCTATAATGCTGTCATCGCCTCCTCCCTAGTGGAAAACACATGATTTCTAATTTATTAAAACAAAACAAAACCAAACCAAACCAAACCCAGGCACAAAATAATACAAGGATTTAAGAGAAGATACATTGCTGCAAAGGAATCAGATGCAACTAATGCTCACCTGATATGTGACTGAATATAGAAAAGAGATTAACCTTCCCTATCACAGCAGGGCTCTGCCTGTATCTGCAGCCAGACACAGTCTAATCTCTCCTAGATGGAGGATTATAGAAGATAGAACTGAAATTCTGATTGCATAAAAGTGCCATTTATTTTACAAGACATGAAATCTCTAGCACGATAGCCACTTTTCTTTATTGCAATGAAACCATGCATGCCTGTCAAGCAAGAACTTCAGAGAGTTTAGCATGATAACATGAGAGACAAGATCAAAGTCTACTATAAAAACACCTGATAAAAAGACTTCAGACTTACTCTGACATAAATCAATAATCTGGACAGGCAAATATATCCCCACTTGTTAAGATAATGCAGATAAACTGAAGCTTACATGAATCAACTGGACTAGAACAGGCTCCAAATTGCAAAACATTGACCTGGCTTCAACATAGAAACTCAGCTGTTGCTCGAAGTCACGGCCAAATGAAACCTACAAAAGACAAAACCTCACAGTTTTTACCACTGTAGGCCATTAACTTTAAGAAACAAAAAAAAATACATACAGGCAAACCACAGATATTCAAAAGTCAAAATCCCTACGTAGTGGGGTAAGAAAACTCCCTACCACTAACAAAAAACATAGCACTTTGGGAATCTGTGTCTTTTTAACTGTATGATTTCCAATACTTAACCTTCAGGGAAACTTGAAAGTATTGCTGTTTTTTTTTTTTTCTCTGTACTCTGTACTTTACAGACCAAGAATTTATCAATAAAACAAAATTTAAATCCTAGATTTGTGAAGTACTTTCAAAAGTAGCAGAACTCTCACTCCTTCACAGAACAGGGACAAACACTTGTTATAGTTCATACTTAAAAAGCAAAACAAAACAAAACACGGAACAGAAAGACAGAAACAGGTCAGTGAATCTGGACTCTGATTCTTGTAATTTCTAGTTGATACAGGGCCTCTGAGAGAAATTAGTATTTTCCTAACCAGATGTACCAGTTGGAAAGAAAAGCAGGGTTTCCTTGAGTTTGGTTAATAAATATATGCTTATATAGCATGGCAAAAGCCTGCAAGCTTGCATGCTGGAAGGAAATGATAGAAGTTGAAAAATAACCCTTGAGTAAGGGCACACTAATTTCAAGCCTCTAGATTTTAAAAACCCAAGTGCTGTCAGTTGGAGTGTCTCAGCTGTCACTTAAAAGCCCAGCAAGAGAAACAGTCTCCAGGCAGTCTACATTTATGGATTCAAATGGGGTTTTTTCTTCCTAATAGAAGTAAAGGTTGCATTATTTATTATTTCTCAAACCACATGCAAAAGAAGATTTTTTTCAGAATTAAAATGAAAATGACATATAATCCATACAGTGAAAGATCAAAGGAACTGCACTGTAAAACAAAGGATTGATTCTTGCATTACAGGCACTTGCCTTCGCCTTTCCTCCATTTGTGCAACTGCTCTAAGTGCTTTCCATACAAAAGCCTGATGAAGAATGACTGCTACAACACCTTCCCACTCCACATCTTAATGTGTGCTGGTTTAAAATTTATAACTAGTCATTTTGCTGCTATGGGATTTTATTTCCCCCTAAACCAAAACTGTAAAGCCACATCAAATATTATTCAATGTGGAAAATCCTCCTAAAGCAAATAATACAGTATTATTCTGCACATAAAGCTTAATAAAGCAAAATTATATTTGAACATATTAAATAGCAAATTATTATAGCTGAAGAGAAAGCAACCATCTAGAGATAAATTCATAGGACTGTAACAAAGAACAAAGACGACAAGTAGAGACAAAGCCTGTCAGCTCTAACTATGTGAAAGAAAAGCCAAGCGTTGAGAGTACCTGGTTAGACAATAAAAAAAGCTCAAGAACATCTCCCTAAAACACCCTGACATCTCAAATACAACAGATAAGAACAAAAGATTTTATTGGGATAAGAGGGAGGGAAGGGTTAAAAATCAATTTCAAGATAAAACAATTGGAGTCGTTGTGGGATTCCTAATTTGATGATACAAATTACCTTATTTATAAATTAAGATAAATAGAGATAAGAAATTGCAAGTCTGTCTGTTTTTTAAAGCTGGTATTGTCTCCATTTAGAGCTGGATAGTGGACCTTCGTTCACGTAAATCAGCTATAATAGGCAAGATTTTAACTGCTGTTTAACTTTCAAACACTTCCCATATTCCCAAAAAACAAGCAGAAAACATGATTAAACATGTGCAGTTTAAACTCTCATACTGCACCATGTCAGCTTCAACACTGTATGACATTTATTTCAACATACACATACTTCATAGAATTCATCAGTTGGTCTTTTCAGTGGTCTTAAGCAAGTCAGACACAGCCTCTGATTCACTGAAACAGGCACCTGTTTCTCATGGGGATCCCAGGCAAATCCGAGCTATAAGGTACAACCCCAACAGTTGCACACAATTGTCACTCACCATTTTTATGAATCCATTTATCAAAGCTGCTAACATTCTTTTCTCATCCTCAAGTGTTAATGCACTACAAGAGAAAATTTATATGGCAAATTTTAGCTCATTTCTTGCCTTACTCTCTGTAAAGGTTCAAATGACACACAGTATTTTATATAAGGTTATGTTTATACAAAGTATTTTTTTTACACTAAGTCCACTAAGCTCATAATTTCAGTTATAAAGCAATAAAACTAATTTTTAGAGTATCATTAAGTCAACCATGCACCAAACTAAACTCCAAATTGAAGAAAATAAATGTAAAAATAACTAAGTGTCTTTTGATTTTACAGAAACTCAGTTTTGAAGTGAGAAGGAAGCTAAGCTGATGTTCTTCTCTGCAGCAAGCAAATGACTTCAGGCTTGTGTTACAACTGAGAATTTGAGCAGGAACTGATTATAAGAACCTAAAAAAATTACTAGATCTGTTCTTAGAATAAAATTATCCTATTTAAGGGGAAAAGTTTTTAAAATACACTTTAAATAGTATATGTAACAATGTGCTTCTTTTAGAAATAACATGCATTTATTGTTTTGCTTGGGTTGTTGTTTTGATTTCTGTTAACTAACCCTGCCACATAATTAGAAAAATAATTAACAACATCTTGCTACAGTTCTGCCTTTTTGAGGTTTTAGTAAGAACTGAATTAAAATAATATGCAAAAATAGTTTCAGGAACATTACAGACACCTATTTTACAGCAACAGTCCAAATGTGATTTGAAACAAATTTGCAACGCACGAAAACCCAATAGGTCAAACATGTTTTGCTGAAAATGGATGAACAAAAAGTTAAATTGCAATTAACTAATACAATTTAATCCTTTTACTATTATCTACTTGGCTCCAGCTTTGACCTTTAGTATATCAGTTACCAATTTCCTAGCTCAGACACCAGATGGGAAGAGAACAATAGTTTTATTATACAAATTCAGTAAAGGAGGAAAGAAAATCTCAGCATGATTAGTTCATTAGTGCATTGCCAATCAAAAGAGCCAACTGATGGGCTCTGAAAGGCTCAGAAGACTTGTAATGAGATCTCTGGGTCAGTTACAGGTTTCCAGTTCAACTCTGAATCAGACCCCCACCAGCCTACAGGCTGTTATCCTCCAACAGCTGTTATGGGGGTCAGTGAGCTCTACACAAAGGCTTGCGAGTTTCCCAAGCCAGGATGTAAAGTAGATGCAGGAGTTCCTTTAAGTTAGTTAGAATTTATGATGATTTGCCAATCAGAGATGACACAACATAACCATGGTAATGATGTACCAGCTTATCCCATCTAACGAACTGCTGGTTTAGGGGATTTTAAGGATCTCAGTAAATGTTTCAAAGTGTTTTGGCAAAATGTCAGAGGGAGCACCAAGTACAAGTTGCAATAAACTGCTTATTTCTTTTAACAAGCTCTTTCACCTTCAATATATTGTTCTATGTAAAGGTTGAAGTTACTTTTAGTGCAACTTAGAGCCAAATAAGGTGCTTTAACCCAAAATAAAGCACTCTAGCTGGTATAAATTGGAATTACATGCCAAATTGGACTTCTTTATAGGCATTAAATCTTGCATTCATGGCATATCAAGGCTAAGAAAGTTACAAGTTCCTTTACAGCATCTGCCATGCTAAGAGGCTCTGGGCTCAGCATGCAAAAAGAAACTGCCCTTACAATTCTATTCAACACAAACTAGAATTAAAAAAAAAAAGGTTTTTGCTCTTAATATCTAGAATTTGCAGCACTGTGATTCTGGCTCTATTCTCAAGAGTTTTTTGTGTGTTTTTTCAAGTTACCTACAAACCACAACTGTTTTTCACATTGCACAACTACTATTCAAACAGTGAGGGTGCTACAGGGTAGGAAGAATCCTCAGCAACCTCAGCACTCAAAGTCAAGGGGAAAAAAGGAGTATTTAGAGGAAAGACATTTCCTCTGTTCTAGCTTCCCCTAGTCAAGTTCCTAGAGATCTTGCAGGTGACCTTTTAAAGATTTCATACCCCTTTGTAATGGCTAAAAAAAGTGGTCCAAGAAAGGGTGTAACTGAGCATGAAAATTTGTGCCTTAATAGCTACATACTCACTTAACATCTCAAAAATAGCTTATTATTCATTATAACTCAAAGATTGCACTGGTTTCTGTCTCTGCTTAGAGTTCCTGCTTCACTAGAAAACTACAAAACTGTACTAGTTTCCTTTTAACGCTCTGCTTCAGTATTCAAAATAAAGCAGTAACTAAAGAGCAAATGGTACATGCTGCAACTTCACTGTGCAGCTCCTCCCTCACCTCTAATTGGATTTATGTCTTAATCCACCATGAAACAAACAGCCTCAGAAATGTGAAACTGTACATGAAGCAGCCAAACTTTGCAATAAAAATAGTTATTAGTATGAGTAAAGTTAATCTTACTTCACAGAATCATGCATTGTCTTGCAGATATGCAGAAGAGCATTGAGTATAACTGGATCCTTTGTAGATTCCTGCTGATGCCTGTAAAAATGTTTTAGGAAAAGCTATGAATAATCCTGCTCTGTCTAAATGAAAACCAGTTACCAGAATAATACCACTTTAATGCATAATTCAAATCATCACCATTGTATGACACTACAGAAGTTTTACATTCATTTTCTAACCAACAGAACTCCTAAGATCATGTGGTTTCAGACGTACAATTCCAACAAATGCCAGTCAGGAAATATTATCTTACTACATGGAGCTTTACTGCCAAGCTACAGAATCTGTCTCCTTAAGGGACACAAAAACTAGACATGGGATACATTGAGGCAATCTAGGAACACCGAAAACAAAGCAATCCTAGATCTACCCAAAAGTAATAAAGTTTCTCAGCCACCGATGGACAGGCAGGCAAGTTGTATGTCACATTTAGGTACAGATGTACACATGCAGCACAGCACCACTAAGATGATTAAGGGGCTGCAGCATCTCTTCTGCCCAAAGGCTGTTTAGGCCAGAGAAGAGCACAGTCTGGGGGAATTAGCAGTGTATATAAATACCTGAAGGGAAGCTGAAAAGTAAAAAATGTTTCAAGGAACCTGCCAATTATTTGAAAAGGACTGTTTGACTTGTACAACATTTGAAGATGAAGCCTCATCCTGTAAGTTCATTTTCAACTGTGGAAATACCCATTTTTTCTGCATAATGGCTCTTGTAACAAGAGACTGTCTCTCTTCCTCTATTATAGCAAAGTAACTTCATAAAGTGACTTAGGCAATTGTCATGGGTTCAGCAGCAGCAGTCATTTTTTTCCTTTTTTTCGTAGTAGCTGGTGCAGCACTGTGTTTTGGATTTTGGGATTGGGAACAGCACTGATAACACCAGTGTTTATAGTTATGGCTTAGAATGTTTAGGCTGGCCAAGGACTTTCTGAGCTTCATGCTCTGCC
>JASSUY010029904.1:20389-65936 GCA_032466535.1 Forpus xanthops
AAGAGGTATTCCATACCACAGCATGTCATGCCCAGGATGTGGAAACGGAGAGAGCAGAGACCCAGAAGGGTGGTGGTACAGGGGGGTTGCACGGCGTGTTTGGGACTTGGTATGAGGAGATGGGGTGCACTGCATAGTTGAGCATGGTATCAGGTGATGGGGGGGGTACTGCGTGGCGTGGCTAGGTATCAGGTGAAGATCTGTTATATTCTGTTTCCTTGTATTTTCTCTTGTACTATTACTGGTGGTAGCAGCAGTGATTTGTATTATACCTTAGTTACTAAACTGTTCTTATCTCAACCTGCGGGAGTTGCATTCTTTTGATTCTCCTTCCCATCTCCCCAGGACTGGGGAAGAAAGGGGAGAGTGAGTGAGAGAGCAACTGCGTGAGTTTGAGAGCCTTAAACCACAACAGCAATGTAAATTTTTAAAAGCTCAGAGAACAACTATTGTGTTAATCCACAGCAAGTCAGCATCAACCTTATCACTTCAATTTCAGCTTTGTGAACAGCTAAACAGTCAATCAACGGATTAACAAAACTGATACATTTTCATTTTTTTCCCCAAAAGCTGGAGCATCTTCACAAGCTACGTGGCCTATATACTGACTCACCTTCCCTAGCAATCTGTCAACACATTCCCAGACCCTCCAGAGCGCATTTAATCTCGATATTCTCCACTTACTTAATGAAAGATTCCATAATGCACTTGCAAACCTCCACTCTCACACTTTCCTTCTGGAACATATCCAGAAACGGCAAGAATTTCTCCTGAAAGTACAAATAAGTAAACAAGCACAATTAGGTATTTTACAAAAAGTACAATGAAACTGTAAATATTTTTGGGTTTATATTCATAGCCATTTCAGTTAAAATTATTTTACTGAAACAACATCATGACAAATTCAGACATCTATGGGAACTAAAGGAAGGATATTAAAAACAATGAAAACAGGCCATGCGCCAGCAACCAATTTCCATGTACCCAGGGTAATTTATGGAGGTACAAGACAGTCACATTTCCTTCCAAGATAAGGCTTTAGGTTGCTAAGATACTGAAATACTTTGTTTCCATATCATATCAAGAACACAGCAAGGGTAAGTTTTTCAGAATTATCTGAGCAATTTGTGAACAAGACTTGATTTCAAATCTACAGGGTCACTCTTGAATATTTCTCTTCAACTGGTTTCACCACTTTGATGCTCTTTGTTCCTCTTTCTCTACCTCATACACAATCCCCACCCACTCTAAGTTTCACTCAGTTTCAATGCCAAATTTAAGCCCTATAACAGAGCGTGTTAAGTGTAGACCGTAACATAAAACCAGCTACCAGCTATTACACAAACAAATAAATGGTATTTTATCTTCCACTTATTGTCACTTATGCCATAGTAACAAACATACAGAATCTAACAGACTAAGGAAAAAAAAAAAAAAAGAGAAAATTTGAATTAGAATAATGAATATATAAGCAGCAGTAACCAAGTCAGGTAAATTTTCTAAGAGAAACAGTGTTAAATGGTTCTTAGAACTTTATTAAACAAATTATCACTTACCACTGAAAAAAGCAAAGAGAAGTCATAGATGTAGGTAATAACTTTCTGAATAATTGACTGCAGCTAAAGAGAGAAAAAAAGAAAAAGGGAAAAAAAAAGAGGAAAATTATTGTAATATAAGTTGAATTAAAACTACCTATACCAGGGATTCTTTTTCTCTAGTTATTCATAGAAAACTAGGTTGGAAGACACTTCAGGCATTCACCAGTGTAATTTCTTTTCCCAAAGCAGGATCAACTACAGCTATGCTGTTCCTAGCAAATGTTTTTCCAACATGCCCTTCTGAACTCATATAAAGAAAAGGCAATTAGCCTGCCCAGGCTTTATTTGTCCTTTATAGTTAGGCAGATTTTTCTGATTTATAGTCTGCATATCCCAGCCTCCTCAAGTTAAAAAAAAAAAAAAAAAAAAAGCCCCAACCCCCCCAAACAAAAACCCAAACCACTTTGCTATATCTTCTTTTGTAGGCACTTTATCTGCCCTCCAAGTAACCACAAAAATCTTCTAGAACCTCTTCAACTAATCCATATCTCACCTGGCATGCAGAACTGGACATGGTATCTCCCTGGAGCCTTAACAATGCCAGATAGAGATCGTTTATTTTATGGTTTACTTCTGTTTAAACAGCCTGTCATGTTTGCTCATTTTCTTTAGCAGAACACCACTGTTAGGAGTTAACTATTGCTGCTTCTAAATACACGTCATTCTGGTTTAGCATTTTTCTCGAAGACTGATGTGCAGAGAAAAATAAAGGAGCAAATCACAACATTACACTGTTCCAAAAGGCTTCCTAAATTATAGTCAAATAGTTATTTTGTGGTAATAGGCATCAGTAACATTTAAGATTTAAATTCATCTAAGAAAATGCACATCAGATTTTTACAGAATAGGCAAAACAAATTCTTTACCTGGGGGTAAGCATCTTCAAATGCTCGATCAGGAGTCATGTGTTTGATAACATCAGCCAAAACTGTATTGACCTCCCGTTTCTGTGTAGTGAAAAATGAGGTTACAAAATACAGTAATGAAATCAGCACATGAATCAAGTCACTGAAAACTAGTTGGAGTTCCATTTGCCTAAGCATCAGCTTTCTACAGAGCTCTAGTTAAGCCAGGAACTTCAGCCACAGCTGTAGTAAATCATTACTTAAACTGGTTCACCTGACATTAAAATAAAAGGGTAATGAAGAGGCAGTTGCTGGGCAGTGGTGAAGACTCTTTCAAAGCTGCATCTTTTGTCCCTATTCATCTTTCATGAAAGGAAATACATTTTTGCCTTCACTACCGACGTGCTACACACTTATATTGGATACTCATAGCTTTTCCATTTTTAACATCAAATTGCTAATATAGCTACTTAGTATGTATCAGAAAACCTTCAAATGAAACAAAATAAGCTGCACATACCGTAAAATGCCTGCATGTGTACTCCACCCACACTTCAGCACAGTTGATATAATCCTAGAAATACACGTGGCTTACAATTACCAATATTTACAAGAGGTTACGAGAAGTACACTTGCAAAAATTAAAAGAATTAACTTCTGAGGTACAATTAATGCAGATCTAAAGATCTAGCACTAATGACAGACCCCAGAAGTTACTTATGTAGACTTACATTATATAGAATAAAGTTGTTCTAACAGAGCTCAGAAAAGTAGGGATCATATACAGATATTACCAGACATCGTGTTTTTTGACAACTGCCTGTATCTAGAAAAGGTAAACCATGTCATGCTAATAAGCACATGTTTACTGAACAATTCTGCCTTAAACACAGAATGAGTAGTGAAACAGAAAAGACAATAACTCACCTGTGGGTTCTTCAACTTTGTTATAACCTTCCAGGCTTCATTTAATATTTGAAGGTGATCATTTTCAGGAGGATCAGCCAGTGCCAAGTTTAATCCCAAGGAGCGAAAGAGGAGATGCTGAAAGTTAATGACAAATTTTAAATTACCAGCAGAAGATGCATGTCTGTCCAACACTGCTCTGGCACGCACATTGTGCAAGAAGAGTTTTTGATTAAACCATCTTCAATTAAAATGCTGTGCAAGTTAGGCAGGCAACTAACGGTAGAACTCTGTTAAACAAAGAACAGGAACTGATACGAATCACACACAGAAACTTACCTTTGGGAATCCAGATTCATCACACTCTTTAATCATGCCAATGAAGTCCATAGATCTTGCAGCAATAAACTCTGCTCTGAATGCTGACATTACTGAATTCAACAGCAAAGCACTACAATGAACATAACATAAATCAATTAAGCTCAACATCAATTAAGCTTTGGTTATCCCCTCACTTATATTAATCCAAATTTCTTAAACTAAAACCTGTGCAGAATCAATTCTAAATTTTAAAGAAGGCAATAAGAAAGAAAAAATCCTCAGCAAAACAAGAAACCATTAAGCCATCACATAAGGAAAAGATAGCACAGCTCATAGAATACTTGTTCCACATAGGTTTATCTGAAGTCACTATTCTACCAGAAATTTACTAGAGAAATCAAGTAAACCAGGAGTAGCCAACCAATTTGGAAACTTACCCTCTTTTTAACTACAGTTCAGAAGTATATTTTGGGAGGGCAAATCTCTATTGAAGTTTTTCTCACTGAATTAAAATACATAAATATACATACTAAAAAAAAGTGAAATTTCTAGCAGCTGAATTGTTAGGACTTAAATAAATTCAAGCAGTCATTATCATATGATAAATGGCAGTGACATATTCAGACATTTATGATTAATCATTCAGACCCATATCTGTATTACTATCAAGCCAAAGTTACAGATGGATCAGAGAACTCATCATGTTACTGTAAAACCCAGTTCATTGATTGCATTACGCAAACATAAGAAACAAAATCTAGTACCATACAAAAGGCAGTTCCTTTGGGCAAACTCAGCCATGAGTTAGCACAGAAGCTGCCTCATAGAATCATAGAACAGTTAGGGTTGGAAAGGACCTTAAGATCATCTAGTTCCAACCCCCCTGCCAGGGGCACGGACACCTCTCACTAAACCATGCCACCCAAGGCTATGTCCAACCCAGCCTTGAACACCACCAGAGATGGAGCATTCACAACTTCCCTGGGTAACCCATCCCAGTGCCTCACCACCCTTACAGTAAAAAATTTCTTCCACAGATCCAATCTAAACTTCCCCTGTTTAAGTTTTAACCCATTACCCCTTGTCCTATCACTACACTCCCTCATGAAGATTCCATCCCCAGCACAGGCTCCCTTCAGATATTGGAAGGCTGCTATGAGGTCTCCACGCAACCTTCTCTTCTCCAGGCTGAACAGCCACAACTTTGTCATCCTATCTTCATAGGGGAGGTACTCCAGTCCCCTGATCATCCTCGTGGCCCTCCCCTGGACTTGCTCCAACAGTTCCATTTCCTTTTTATGTTGAGGACACCAGAACTGCACAAAACACTCCAAGTGAGGCCTCACAAGAGCAGAGTAGAGGGGCAGGATCACTTCCCTGGACCTGCTGATCATGCTCCTTTTGATGCACTCAGGATAAAACATTGTGTCCTTCACTAGGCTGAAACAGACAGTTTGAATAAAGGGCAGTTTACCTTGAGGGAAATCTATGGAGCGCTTAGAATAGCCCAGCATCCTCTGTGCTTTCTGAATGAGCTTTAGTGGTCCCATTAAAATTTGACTGAGATTTGCATTTTATCATTAGACAAGAACTTCCAGTTCAATAGGTATATGCTTCATCATACAGAGAAGCAGGTTCTCACTTTTCACTTAGATGGTGGTAATGTAGTTCACGGAACATACTGAGATTATTTAAAGATTTACATACTGATGCCTCCTGCTTTGTAGTATTTTGACAGTAATGAGAAGACATAAAACCACAGAACTCCACTTAAAAGAAAACTGACACACTTTATAGATCATCTACACTGGATTAATCAACCTCCCAATAACAATAATAGAAAAGATATGTCCCAAAAATTCTTCAAAAAACCTCAACTCATCATGCTCAACATTTTGTCCTGCCTTCAAAGGGCAAAAAGGCACAAAGAAAAGGCCCCTAGCTCACCTTTATGATAAACGCTAAAAGGTGATTTATAAGTAAGCCCCACAAAGCAAATCAATACCTACACAAAATATTTAATATAGCAGAGTATATGGATTATTACCCATATTATGGACTCAGATATAACAGCATCTTCACATTGTGCTTTCCTCACACCCCTTAGCTCAGTCACAGTATGCTAATGCTAGCATTCCTCATCTCAATGATTAACATATTTCAGTTCCTCAGCTACTCCAGGACTGGACTATGCAAAGCACATTAGGAAAAAATCAGCCAAAAACTTTCACAGAACTCAGTCTACCTACCCAACAAAATGAACTGAGATTAGCTCGCCAGCAGGCCAAATTCCATACACACAGCTCAAAGTACATCCAAAACCTTCAGACCGTCTTCCTGAACTAGTCACTGAAGGCAAGTATTCTGCACACAGACTTCTCAGAGACATTTGAGATACCAATTTTAATGTTGAAAAAAGCAGCCATCTAAATATTACCCTCTTCCAAAGGTGTAAGCTGCTTTACAACTTCCTTGCAAAATTCATGTATGGGCTGACTGCAGCCAGTGCAGGCTAGGGGGAGGAAAGGGGAGGAAAACAGAAAAATGAAGCACAACGAGGAATCAAACATGGCTGATGGGGAACATATTGTGTGTCCTAAACTCTGGCTGAGGAACCATAATGCAGCAAGTTAAACTACTTAACTATTTAAAAGTTAAATCATTTAACTTTTGCTGTACAAATAATCGACCATATTTTAGAATTCATCTCAGGAAAACAGATGTTCATAATCATGATTTAGTTAAGATACTGGGAGAACAAAAGCTATACTATGCATCCCAAAAGTGTTTTCAAAAGGGAGAGAGAGAATTTTATTACAGGGACTCATGGGTACTCATTACAGACTCATGGCTTCTACATTGTACAATACTTACTTGTTCCCCAAATTTTTGCATCTCTCCATCATCTCAGTAAGCAGAACCTGAAATAATTACTTATTAAAATTAGGTAGCAGAAACTGCAAATAAATTCAGCTTTAACTGCTGTAGTAAAATCTACTAAAAGCTGCTTTAATTACCTACCCAATACATTCCAATAATCCTGTCTTATCCTGCATTTATAATACAGGATATATTATAAATTATCCTGCATTTATAATACAAGAAAACAATGGTGTAGCACAACATAAAACACACCTACTGGAATCAGTACAGTGGCATTTTAATCAAGCTCGCCATTTTATGGAAGTAAAATTTGCAACCCTTCAGCCATGCCATTTCTCAAAGTAATGACTATTTGCCAGCCAGGTTAACTACATCTGGCAAGAGAGGTAAAGATTACCTACTCTCTGCCATAGAATGCAAAACAGACTGCCTGTTGACTATGTTAAGCAATTACAAAGCTACAGTTTACTCAAATCATTTTTATATCTGTATGACAGAAGAAACTAATGAATTCAGGAAATAAATATTAAACTAGCTAAAGGACAGCAAGAAACAAACAGGAATACTGCCTATGAATTTGAAATGGTCTAACTTGAGCTTTGTGGACATGAACATTCATCCTGTATAGAAAAGAGAAACAGTTCTCACGCCCATGTAAATACTGACTGATACGGAAAATGAACTCCTAACCCAAACACTTTCTTCAGCATCAAGCATTACCATTCCTTACCTCAGGAGCACGATATGCAATGCATTGTAAAATCCAGTCTATAGCAGGAGAATATAGAGTCAAATACAAAGGAATCTCCACACACTGCACTACCAGCTGATTCTGAACTGTGTCCCCATGAATCTGTTGAAACAAAGACAAAAACATGTTGCTGTAAAAAGGTATTTAAATAGGAGATAAACTGGACAAAGTCTGTGTGTGTACAGAAATTACAACAGACAAGATCACAAAGACACAGAGATTTTCTGAAGTATTCCCTACTTGCTGGGGAAAAATATTTATAATTCATAAGAATTACTATTAAAGCATGGAAAAATGCTGAGTAGAGCAGTTTCAATTTATCTGAATGTATGTAAAGTTTCCCATACTGTATCTGGGTACAGGATCATCCCCAAATCTAGACTGAAGAACTTTAAAGATTTTTTTAAAAGTACGTGGTAGTTTGGTTCAGGATCATATTTATGTAATTTTGCAAATAAAAAAAACAACACCTTATTTGCTTACTTGTTTAAATGTTAGAAGAAAGTCAAAGAAATTTTCATTAAGGCTTTCTTTGAGTTGTGGTGCCACTTCCATTCCAACCTGTATTAAAAGAAAGATTTTATCTGCACCTATCAGCTATGATTCTCCTTAAGCTGTAAGACAAAACACATTTTCCAGAGGAGTACACCTCATCACACACATCAAATCAATACTGAATCATGGTTTTGACTGATTATTTCCTTGCTTACTATGTTGGTCACATCCACTAACAACTGCCCTGAAGTAGTTACAGCTCTGTTTAAACATGATTCTCCCAAGATCAGCTCCAAGTGCCTGTAAACAGTGAGGAAATCAAAGTCTACCCCAGTGCCTGCACTCCAACAGCCTACATTCATTGCATGCAGAAAGCCTTATGAAGAACATTTAAAAAGTCAAAGCTCAGAAGTTGCTTAAAATAATGCATATTTATTCCACAGACACAATGAAGCAAAGATCCCAAAGGAAAATCCACTGACAGATATAATATTGACGAATAATACAAGCTGATGCACAATCACAAGGCCTACATAGAAAGCTGGAACTGCAAAGGAAACTAATCCTTACATGACTGTTTTCACTAACACAGATGAAAAATACCAAAAAAAATAAAATATATTAAACATATTACTAAAGATGCAGTAATGAATGAGAAGCTACTGACAGATTAGTAACAGATCAGGCTTCATAAACAAATCCATCTCAACAGCTTAAGGTTTCCCTCTTCAAACAAACCCAGGGGTCTGAGTTTCTGGGATCCCTGAGCATATGCAGTTCTAGCTGACTTCAGCACAAAGCTGAGGTACCTTGCACAGGCCAAAGCCAGATATCTACCACAATTCTTTATATATCATTTTATATCAAACCATGTGGCTACACTGCTGAGTAAATATCTGGCTCTTTGGTTTCATATAAGAGTTTATTTGCACAATTTATTACACTATGGTTTTAGACATCATTTATATTGAATACTACAAGTTTCCTATACCAGAATTTATATTTTTTAAAAAAGTTTCCTTATCTTCATTATTAATATATTGTCAGCAGTTGGAATACAGAAAATTAAATGCCTCCCAGTCCACTAAGATTTTTCATTTTAAAGAAAATTCTTATTATTTATTTAATATGATCACCTTTGCAGACAAACAGATCATGCTAAGCACTCCCTAAATTGCAATTACTAATTACTATTACTAGATTATTAGGCCTAACTGCTCTCTCATTATGCATCTCTTTTAGGTGTATCAGGAGTAGTAAAAGGTGGACTGTGCATAAAAGATGTTTCCTATGAAGCCTTCAGAAGCCTTGCACTATGTAGCAGGAATGATTAGGCTACAACAAAAATGCATTACTGTACTTCAAGATTCAGATAGATTAAGCAGCTCATCTATCAGAGTAAACCAGACGTTAGCTAGTACTTGCAGAAGAAGTAATTCACATGGACATCCCTGAATAGTGTAGCCCTACCATTTTCCAATTATAGTTGAGTTCTTTGCCACTACTTCAAAAATGTGTTTCACTAGTATGTTTCCAGTATTGATGACTTCTTTAATCATTTTAGGGTCTCTTCTTGAGTATTTTTATCTTGGCTGAGCTGTCAAGGTAACTGCAGGAGTAGCTGAGGATAAGAAGAGAGCCACGCTGTGCAGACACTGCCTGAACATTTCACCAAGTGGCTCTTCTGCCAAGGAGCTTGCCAACCGTCTACCTGTCACATACACTTGAGCAGCAGAAGGAAGATGAACATAGAGAAAGCACATATCTTAACTGTGAACAACAGCACCCAGCAATCAGACAACAGCATGCAGCCTTAAAGCCCAAACTCTCTTTCCACTTAGGTTCCTTATATTTTTACCTACCTGAAGATGAAAAACGAGCATAAGCAGCACATAAAATTATTTTTACTTATTATGAACACTTAAAAGAAAGATTCCCCAGTTTATTAAAACAAGAGAAACTTTGTTTTTTTGGTTTGTTAGAAGGAGAAGACAGGCTGCTGACTGCTTCAGATAAAAAGAGTAGTTAAATTTCCCTTTAGCAGCAGAGCTAGCTGCAGTACATCTTTGTGACAAATTTAAAGTGTTAAATGACAGCCTACCCTGCAAAGGTATGCTCTTGCATAGACTGCAACCAGTGGATCTCCAATTCCTCTAATCATAGATGTTAAACGTGGGAGACATTCCGAAATCCCCCTGTGAAGATTTTTTCAGAAGCAAAAGTGAGATTTAGCAATCAATAATAGGATGTCATTACCAAGAGATAATGTCAGTAGCTGCCTTGTAAACTGACAACTGAATCTGAGTTACAGAAACATCTACCAAAGCAGCAGCATATTAGCACAAAAATTTATTTCAGAAGCAAAATTTTCTGTGCACAGTAACACACACAACCTATATCCAAGTAGCAGTATTTGCCACAAGGAGTAGTGCAGACCGGCAGGATTGATGCTTGGCTTCTAAAGACAAGCACAACTGAAAAACTTCCTCTATTTCGGAGGAACAGCAGAGATACAGAAGGTGTGTAATTCAATGAGAAGAAAGCTGCCACTTAAAGCAGAACTCCTTGTATGTCTCATTTTCCCACAGGTCCTTTTTGACAGAGCTGTACCATTGCCCGCAGATGAGGCACATCAATTCCAGTAAAAGAAGAGCTTTTTAGGGATAATAGAGTTGTCACTATAGTAGCAATTTGGCTTACAACACTCATTTCAAAATGAAACTGAAAAAAGAGGATTACAGGTGAAGGAACATTCTCAGCTCAGAAACTGACACTGTTTGGCAACATAGGAAGCTTATACCAAGATTTTCAACAGATAGCAGTTCATTGCTCCCAAATTGTTTCTCCAACTCTGCCTTTAGCAATAGACATATCAGTACTTTCCTTTCAGTTTTTTATCCCGTCTTTTTTCCATACTCTTCATCTCAGCAATCTTGCTTCCCCACCCAAACATCTGAAGCCACTGTTTTTTAATTTGCAAACTCCTGATGTCACAATTATACCTATATTCCAAAGCTGCAAAGCATTATTGCATTTTAAATTGCATCACAGTTCACCTTGAATTTTTCCATAGCATTCTCACTTAGCATTCCAAAGCCCCTCAGGACTGCTTCTTCTCAGACCTATTGAGACCCTAATTCACCATTAATCCCAGAATTTGCATGCTTAACACCTGAAACTAGTTTATAAACTTGGCCATTCTCTTCCTTCCCATACTTAACATTTACTCTTACATTTTTGACAGGAACTTATTGCACTTCAGTATTGCTGCTTCCACATAACTAAAATGAAGTCAAGTTAAGGAACAAAACCAAGATGCATGCCATTTAAAAGCATAAAAACAAACTTACATACCAAATACATATTGAATCAACTATTTTGAGGCTTTCTGTAATTAATTTCACTACACTTTGTTTATTTTTATGATTTATCTAGATTTTTATTGTTTCGAAAGTTTTCACACATCATCTCTTCTATGACTGCCACACTGCCAATTATTCAGCATTTAGTTGACTATGAAACACGACTCAAATTTAAATTCAAAACATACAGCCTGAAAAAAAAACAAAGTCAGTATAAACATCAGATGCTGTGGATTTCATTGAAACAGACACGCTCATCTAAGGAAAGTCCTTGAAAAACCTGCAGACTCCAAGACTAATTTGACAAGGATACAATCTGGGAATGAGCTCTCTGATGGAAGCAATCTTGAAAAACCAGTTTAAGCAAGTTTCTTTGGCTGTGTCGTTCACACTCTCTGGAGAAAAATTATCTAGGGGGGAAAAAGAACAAGGGCCCAGAAATAGCTACAGTCTTTCTGGAAACAAGTTACTTTACAGCTGAGGTTGGTTTAAAGCTGTATTCTCTTTCCTTTCACCAAGAAATCAGGCATACCATAATAAACTAGGCAACATGTTTGCTTCTCAGTTCTCCCGCGCAGCAGTAAGAGCTGAGGATACAGACAGCAAGAGTAAGTAAGTAGAGCTTCTAGCTTGCATTAACATGTCAGAAGCTGAAGTTGAGCACTTGAAGCTAATCTCAGATTTGCTACTTAGGAATCTAACCTCTGCCTCCCCCGAAAGGAGAAATAGCAAGAAAAAAAAAAAAAAAAAAAAAAAAGGGAATCTGTGACAAATGCAGCTATATAAATCTGTATCAAATGCATACACATAAGAGATTTAAGCACTCAAATTCTTTACTTTAAAAGGCTAATATATTTTTAAAGAATGCTATTTAAAACTATATTGCAAGAATTAGGAAATATTAAACACTGACAGAACACTTATTTTTGTGCCCTAACATGTAACACTGCAGCACAGTTCTCTCCTCACGAGCTCTGGAAGTATTTGTGTCAGCTGCCAGCAGGAAAAAACTGCCACCCTGGGTGGAACAGATGGTTTGGGGGGCAGTGCTCTGGTCAGGGGGCACGCAGTTGCACAGCAACTGCCTCTTCTTTCTCTACATTGCCTGGAGCAGAAGGCAAAAATAGGCTTCTTGGGAACAACCCAGGTCTGAGGCAAAACAGTTTGGGAGGATTGGTCCATTTTCTCTCAGTGATAAAGCCTCACAAGCAGCTTCTGCTGTGAATGTCTGCTTATAAACTCTTTGGGAAACAGTTCTAAAATATCAGTGCTCTCTCAACCCTGCCCCCAGAAACGGAGAAGCTCCAGCTCCACACAACAGTTTTTAACTTCCAAGACTAGCGTAGCCACACACGAGATGCTGAGTGAGTACAGGAAGATGATCTTTCTTGTCTAGAGCTACGAGAGTTCTTCTCCAGCTTTGTTTTGCATGGTTCCCAAGGGATGAGCATGGAGGTTGGGCCTGAAATCCCTGGGGGCTCCCAGTGCATGCACAGCCAGCACAGATTTTCCTTCTCTGTCCCACTTTTATAGCTGCTTTGGAAGTTCCCACCAGCAATGCCTCTGCCAGCTCTGTAGTTCAGAATGGAGGTAGCTGTGCCCAGCAATCACGACGTACTACAGGAACTGTCTGCCTTCATTAACATCTATCAGAACAGTTTGTCATATCTGCAACAACCAAATTTTTCATACATATTTTCTGTATGCTTACTTCAAATTTATGTATTTGTTGATTTCAAGCTTCTGGCTCAGATCCCATGGATTTAACTACAACCTAATGGTACTGTTGAATTGCCAACAACAGAGTAAATGTTTCAAGGACATGCACTTAATACACTCCAAATTGCAAGAAAATGCTTGTGTTTCCATGGAATGTATCTTTGGACACAGGACCTTCTTAAAGAGGTTCTTCCATACACATTTGTACTGTGTCAAAATAGACTTTCACATTGTCTTGGAACTTCAAGTGAAAAAATAAAAAGGGCCCAAATTAGAAAGGTTATTCTACCCTAATAAACTCATCACCAGCTCAATGACAGCCTCTACAGCTTCTTCCAAAAACCTGCCCTAATTAAAGCAAAATGATCAAGTTTCCAATGTAACAACAAAAACATCTGTTTGTCAAACTCTGAGATTCTCAGCTCTGTTAGATTTGTACCACTAACTTTAAGCTACTAAAACGCAGTAGTTCAGAAAAGAGCATATGGTAACAAAAAAAGAAAAAGGTCTTCCTTCATTTAATTTTGCCATTCATGTTTAATTCTTCCTCTACTCATACAACACCCTTTGTAATTCTGAGTTTCAGGAAGACCCATTTTACGTTCAATGACATCAAAGTGACAAGCATATTTTATTACACCTTAGGTATACTCTTCACAGTTACAATGTAAGCTTGAATGAACACGCTTGTGAATGGTAGAAGCTCTAAGTAATGGGTCTTACTCTGCTAAAAACTAAAAATTACAAGATTCAAATCAGAACTTTTCCCACAGTAAATGGGTCCTGCTTAACTTTCCTCAGGCTAATTCAGACATGATTTTTTTTCCAGGAGCACAGCAGAAGCAAACACCAAGTTACCTGGCAAAGAGACACGGCTGTCCACACACATTGACAGGATCCTTTCATACACCAGTTTCCCTGGTTTTAAAAAAGAAACAAAAAATCATTCATAACAAACGAACAAACTGCAAACCACAAAATGTTCATACAAAGGTTCTCTCTCCAACATACACTGAAATCAGCTGGAACAAAGCTCCCCAGAACTCTAACATTGTGCTGCCCTCTAGTGAGGCTGTAGTGTTAAGTCTGAATTTAGCACTTTGTACGCTATAAAAAATGAAATGATTTGGCTCTCTTCAAGAGCAGAGCTAGCACAGGTCAGATTTCTCCCCAGGCAGGAAAGGCCAGCCCGTGTCCTGCCCTTGCTGAACTTGGGTCTTATGTTATCTCAGCAGTTTTTGGTAAGTAGGAAAGAGCATAAAGAAGAAGCAAAGCCTGAAAAAACAACTGGATCCTGCTAAAAATCAAAATACCCTTCTACTTGGAATGCCATTGTAAATTTTTTCCATAACATGGCAGAAAACCAAGACAATCACATCAAATGGATGACAATTTCACTTAAAAGATTATTTAAAAATTATTAAAACAGAACAAAAAATCAGTAACTACATTCTGATCACTTCATAGTCTCCATTTAGCTAAAGAAAACCTCCCAACTTCTATTCCTTAAATATAAACAGAATGAAACACTAAGTCAAGAGGCTGCCAAAACCATAATATTTTCATAACAATGACAGTGTTTTAAATTTCAAAATGCAGAGATAATTTTTTTTCCAGATACTCATTAATACATAAAGCACAGAACCATAAAATGAAGTATTCTTATTCTAAAGACTTCACTCATAGTTTCTGAACAATTACATATCATGTTTACACCACTAATACCCAAATGTTTATGTTGGAAATATTCCACGTTAAACCAGAGTAATTTCAGCAATTTTCAGGTAACTCTGGTGTTTTGTGACATTACAGAAATAATTCCACATTTTTAACAGTAAGTCTGGCAAAACAGATACTTACCAAAAGTATCGAGAATATCCGTAATTAAAACAAATTTACTTGGATAGAACTGGATTACTGTCGTGTCTGAAAGAAGCTTTGAACACTAAAAGGAGGGAAAAAGACAGACAGAAACATTTTTAGAGGACAACACAAGTTTGTGTTTTCACTCCAGAAAGGCTAAAACAGATGAATACCTACAAATGGAAAGAACCAACATGAACTATCCAGCAAAAAGCAGAAAAAACTCTAGCATCATGGTTCTCTTGGTATTTTTCACGTTATTCTTCATTTCCAGCAGACCTAGACACAGATCTGGTTTTTCCTTTATGTAAGGTAATCTACAATGCAAAATTTTAGCTGACCGTGCAGATCTGCGCATCTCAGACAAGACAAATCCTCTCCCAGAAGAAGCATTAAAAGGCATTTCTTTTCTAAAATAACTTTTTACGGTGGTGTTTTTTTTTTTTTTTTTTTCCAGTTACTCAGCATCTCTCTAAGCATCCACATCAAACACAAAATTTTGTGTGGATTGAATTAAGAAACCATTTTAAAAGTTTAGCTAATGAGCTTTTTAACACGTATTTGTGTTCAAACATCCTGGAAACAGGCCAGCTGATCCAGTCAGCTCCAGGAAGGAGTATGTGATCAATCACTGCCCACAGACACCCAACATCATTGTGACATTTGGACTACAATGGTGGCTGGTACAAAGTCACATTTGAAAACATACAGGCCATTTAGTTCTAGTGTTGCTGAATGTTAAGTCCAGGTAGGAACATGCCCATCTATGATATAAATTCAAAATACACACTGAGGAATGAAGACATTTAAAAGGTATTTAATGAAATGGTACTTTGTCTCCTAAGATGACGCACAAACTGCAGACTGAACTGGAATCAAAACTTTGGCAGAAGTTTATTCACAAAAAAAAAACAACTTCCACCTGAACAAAACAGGCAAATGACTGACTGGGGAGAGAAACTCATCTAAGCCCTACGTGAGCTAAATGCAGCCTTTGACCACAAGTCTTCTCTGATCTCTGTTTAAGACTGATAAGTGCAGTATCCTCTGTGATCCCTCTCCTTCGTCAGAAAACAGTTCTTTGATCTCAGTGGAATAAGGTCCAAGTTCTCATTGCATTCCAAAAATCCAGGAAGCAATCCAATACCCCACAAGACTGCTTCGTTTTAATAAGGACATAGTGACTTTTGAACACGCTTAAAGGAGGGGCATACTTAGCCTTTTTGCTTTATTCATCAGGGAAGGAACTTAAAAGTGAGTGTACCAGAAAGATAGGCAAGAGAATTCACATCTTACAACAAAAGCAGAATATTCCTTACTGCATGGCAAATGTGTCATCTTCAAAGAAAGGTAATTCAGTAGCTGTTTAGGACCTACATGTACCATGAGCACTTAATTACCACTTCTCTTAGAGCACATATAATCAACTTACTTCAGCTTACTTTAAGTAGCTTATTCCTTCTTGACAAATAAAGTATATTGTAAAAAGGCACTTGAGGAATCATAGAATCGTTTGCGTTGGAAAAAGGCCTTTAAGATCATCTAGTCCAACTGTTAACCCAGCACTGCTAAATTCACCACTAAACCATGTCTCTAAGTGCCACAGCTATACCTCAGAGATAGTGACCCCACCACCTTTCTAGGCAGCCTGTTCTCATACTTGACAACCCTTGTGGTGAAGAAATTTTTCCTAATACCCAGTCTAAATCCCCCTTGTGCAGCTTGAGGCCATTTCTTCTTGTCCTATTGCTTGTTACCTGGGAGAAGAGACCAACCTCCCTCACTATGACCTCCTTTCAGGTAGCTGCAGAGAGCGATCAGGTCTCCCCTGATCCTCCTCTTCTCCAGGCTAAACAACCCCAGTTCCCTCAGCTGCTTGTCATAAGACTTGTTATCCAGACCCTTCAACAGCTTTGGTGCCCTCCAGCACCTCAAGGTGGTTGTATAGCAAGGGGCCCAAAACTGAACACAGCATTCAAGGTGTAGTCTCATAC
This sequence comes from Forpus xanthops, assembly GCA_032466535.1. NCBI lineage: Eukaryota > Metazoa > Chordata > Aves > Psittaciformes > Psittacidae > Forpus > Forpus xanthops. The sequence goes on from JASSUY010029904.1 coordinate 37,127, forward strand.
TACTGGCCTTGGCCCAACAATCCAGGCTCTCCAGATCCCTCTGTAGAGCTTTCCTACCCTCAAGCAGACCAACACTCCCACCCAACTTGGTGTCATCTCAAAAATCCTGAGCGTACACTCTATCCCCTCATCCAGATCACTTATCAGTGACTTGTGACCAGTCACCAACTGGATTTAACTCCATTAACACCACTCTTTGGGATTGGCCAGTTTTTTGCCCAGCACAGTACACCTGTCCAAGCCACGAGGAGCCACTTTCTCCAGAAGAATGCAGTGAGAAGCAGTGTCAAAAGCTTTACTCAAGTCTATGTAGACGATATACACAGCCTTTAACTCATTCACTAAGCAGGTCATCTTGTCCTAGGAAGAGATGAGGTTATGTCAAGCAGAACCTGCCTTTCATAAAACCATACAGGATACCTGGTTGTCCTGTATATGCCACGTGATGGCACTCAAGATGATCTGCTCCATGACCTTCCCCAGTACCAAGCTCAGGCTGACAGGCCTTTAGCTCCCTGGATCCTCCTTCCAGCCCTACTTGTAGCTGGGCATCATGTTTGCTAACCTCCAGTTGACTGGGACCACCCTGATTAGCCAGGACTGCTGATGAATGATTGACAGTGGCTCAGTGAGCACTTCTGTCAGCTTCCCCTATCCCCTTGAGTGGATCCCATCTGGCCCCATAGATGTGTGTGTCTGAGTAGTGTAGCAGGTTTCTGACCATTTCCCCTTGGACGATGGATGCTTCATTCTGCTCCCATCCCCTTCTTCTGATACCCAGAGAACAACTAGGGCAAAGAAGGCTTTAAGTACCTCAGCCTTCTCCTAATCCTTTGTCAATATGTTTCCCTACATCTCATAAAGAATGGAGATTCTCCTTAGGCCTCCTTTTATTGCTGATGTATTTATAGAAACATTTTTTACTATCTTTTAAGGCAGCAACCAGATTTAAGTTCTAGTTGGGCTTTGCCACTTTTAATTCTCTCCCTGCATAACCTCATGACATCCTTGTAGTTCTGATTTGCCTGCCCCTTCTTCTGAAGTTCACAAACTCTCTTTTTCCCCTCTTAAGTTCCAGTTAAAGCTCTGTATTTCCTCAGCAACTAGTCACACACTACCTTAATAACCAGAACTCTTTCTGCACTTCAAGGTCTGTAAGATTCCTGGATATAGAATGACAGCTTCATCCCCAATGTACAAATGAAAGGTCTGTGTAATTTCATCATTAGTTCTTAAATCAAGATAATTCTGGCATTCAAATCAAAATTGCTTTTTCCAGCCTAGCATACATTTCAGAAAATAACAATCAAAGGCTAAACTTACCCCTCCTGTTACACACTAACCAGTAGGTGATGACAATCATAGACTATGCAAACGCAGCCTGACGTCAAGAAAACTGCTGAGTTCTTTTAGAGGATACATTCTTAATACTATATTATTTACTAGGCAGAAGAACAACAAAGAAAGCTCAGTCATGTTTCCACTCTATCCTGCTTTCTAAGTCTAGAATTGTTATCCTTTATAACTTTTTATTCATGTTAATTACTCAAATACCTATTTCATTCTTACCCAATCTTTCAATTAATGATGAGCATCTGCAGCATGAAGGTCAAGTGCAAAGTGTGTGATACACACAACACTAACAGATGAACATATGGCATCTTTATACTACTTTCCTAAAAGGAAGCACTGAATCCCATCTTAAAAACTACATTATTTCAAAATAGTTTGTGAAACCATTGACAAAAGAACATGTGATTGGACATATTAATGAACATAGAACATATTTATCCATAGGTTGCCACTGCATGTCGTGCAGTATATACATACACATACATTTATTAATACACTGCAAATACAGTACATCCATGTCCCTTTTCATCCAAAGACTTTAAATTTTCTCTTTCTCTAAAATACACTTCAAAATACCATATATAGATTTTTTTAGTATTACAGTATTAATGTTTTTATAGTATTACAACAGAACATTAGTCATCCTGGGTCACATATAATTATTTGATCTCACTTACTCCATGGTTCATTTCCTTTATTATCTTTACCACAATTTAAGCTAAAATTACTGTAAATAGTTTTCAAAAAAGTATCCAGCATGATAAAAGAAAAAAAATCATGACTTTATATAACCCCACTCGATGCCTATGAGCATTATATCAGTCTTACAGCTTTTAAGGATGTCATTATCTCATCTGTCCTCTGATGCACTCTGCCGCTGGCTTTTTTTAAAGGCCAAGACAAACAAAAACAGCATTTAACTGTCCTGTTTCCCACTGCCCCCCTCAGAGCCCATCACCCCAAATGAGCCAGAAGACAACTGTGGACAAGTTAAAAAAAAAGAAAAAAAAAAAAATACACACTTTAAAAATCTGGAGCTATTTTCTGAAGCTTCCTAGGATCCTAAATCAGATTATTCAGTTGCCTCAGTAACACTGACATTCAAAAAGTCGTTTTATTATGACTTGGGGTAGGGAGCAAGGGGCTAGAAGGGGAAAAGGAGAGGAAATGAGATGCCCTCAAAAGAGCTGATATCACTGTTTTTAGAGTTGATGTTATTTATACTAATTATCCCTAAGCAGGTAAATTTTCCACATCTGTCATTTGGCTGCTCTCCTTATGAGAATCAATTCCCCATACCCTAGTCAAAGTTAATACATAACAACAAAGTTGAAAATACAACTGTTCTCACAAGTCATGAAACTCAAAAGAAATTGATTTCAGTGAAGAACAGAAGAAAGCAATAGAAAAGTATTACAAAACCTTCTTTCCCCAAGAAAGAAATATGACAAGCCACACCACCACTAAACTCACCACTTCTGTACAGAATGAAAATGTAAAACTGACCTGGATGACTATTTTCAGAGCTTTTACTTTCTGATCAGAGGACCAAGCATCCTTTAAAGACTGGTTCAGTTCTTCAATTCTGTTCATGTAATCCTGCTGAGTCAAATTCAACAGCTCTTTCTGTGATCCCTGGCAATTAAAAATAAGCCTAATCAGCAAGAGAGGGAGACCACCTTCATTTCATGCTCAGTACCAAAGCATCCCTATGACCCCTCTGCTCTTACAGACCTTACAAAAAGATTACAAAGCAAAAATAAGCTAGTTAAACCTGGAAGCAGAAATAATTGTTTAAGCTTTAGAATCAAACTGACCCAGGAAAAAAGTGACTAAAAATGCATTTAGAAAAATTTTAAGGTGGTTCTGGAACAGTCTTCAGCAGAAGTTAAGAGTGACATTAAAACTAGCTTCAGGACTAGTTTTGATGAGTTTATTAAGCTGTATTACAGAACAGATTTCATAATACCTGAGAGTCTAGAAACAACCATTGGTAAAACAATCACAGATTAAGAGATAAAATGCAAATGCAATTACAGTTTCACAAAAGGTTACATATTTCCTTATGATAAAGGGTACTTGATTTTTCTACTAAAAAAATTCAGTCCTTTGTGATATACAAGAATTAGCACTGTGCTGGCTCAGGCAGCAGGCAACCTGAAGGTAGTGAAAGCAACATTACCCAAAACAATTCTAGAAGTACCCCACAAATTCAGGCCCTAGGAAAGTGAGTTATGGAACGTATCATCTTTGCACAGTAAAATACCGCAGTTTGAGAAACAACTTCAGTACTCATGTATTTCTATCAAGCACGTAAATGTGACTAATTAATCTCAGTTAGACAGGATGCAGCTTCTGCAACAACAGCAAATGAAATTATCAGATGCTAAAACTTCAGGCTCCACAGAGTTTTAGAGCATCTGCAGACACTGCACAGAACTGAGCAACACTGGTACATCAGGTGAATTTTCAAATCACAATTTCTAGTGATACAGAAATATGACTCCACCTGAATTCTGCAACAATAAGGACTGAAGCTGCTAGAGAAGTCCCGTGGAAAGTATATACTTAACTAAATATTGCATAAGCACATGCAGAATCAGGACCTTTTAAAAAGTTTCATAAAAGATTTTTATTTCATGAATTTACTTTACTTTTTAAATGGTGATGTAATTGGATCGGAAAACTCTCTCACCTCTTCCAGATCATCCAGTTCCTCTAACCTGGTCCTCACTTTTTCAGAAACTGCTGAGCCAGTACTTGTAGCTTTTCCTGTAAAGAATTTATGCTTGAGTTTCTTTACTTAGGCCTCTAAAAGGAAATAAACCTTAAGAAGCTTGACAGACTCAGACAACTAGTCAGCTTCCATGCTAGAAGACAAGTGGTTTGATTTATTTGGTGACTATTTCTGAGGACACACACTTAAACATACCTACAGCTCATTCACTTTGAACAGGGAATGGCAAGTAAGCAAAACTGAAATGGATTTTCTTGCAAGTTTTGCAGGTAAGAAAAGACCCACTGAGTTAAACCACAGGATAATTTAGACTAGAAAAGCCCTACGGAGGTCTATGTCCAACTCTCCTCCTCAAAGCAGGTCTGATTTTGAAGTTAATTCAGATTGCAGAGGGTTACATCCAAGGAGTTTAACAAGAGATGTCACACTCTCCCTGAGCATCCTGTTTCAATGTTTGACCATTCTCATTCCAAAAAAGTATTTCATATTTTTGCAGAAGTTGAAGTGCAGCATGCTTAATCATATATAAAAATTCTGATTTACTATGCAGTCAGCTATGCCTACTAAGGCCAGATTTGCTTTGCTAGAAAACATGATAAAACATTTAATATTTGGCTCTTTTTTGAACACTCAGTATACAGCTGAAACCATTTCACTTTCATGTAAAGAGAATAACTGAATAAGTTCCCAAGGGACTTGTTTGCTTTCCCTTCCAGCAAGCAGAAGAGTTGATAAGGATGATCTTCAGAACCTTAAATGAAAGTTCTAAGCTATAGCAGAAGGTAATGAAACCCATTTCCTTTCACAACATGTAATTACAAATTCATCAGCCTACAGGAATACAAAACAAAGTGGCTGCGTGGTTATTTTCAATAATTATTTTAAGTAAAATCACAGCAGAAATCTTGTTCACAAAAAGCATAGATCTAACCACATGTCAGAATGGGGGAGGACAGGAAAACACTTTTCAACTATATTTGACTGCAAACCTGTCACTACAACCCATCTCAAGTAAGATTCGTTGCCGTTAAAGAAACTGCGTACCTTTTTCAGATCCCATGTACAGATTCTGTGAAGAAAAAGAAAAAGCAGGCTTCAGAAAACATTGCACTCACTAGAATTCCAAGAATGCATGGCATAATTACACTGCTAATGAAGCCTCTAACGGTTTAGAAGCAGATACAAGACCAGAAGTAATTTGTATTATTATACCAAAAGACAAAGTTACAGCTTCTAAGTATCCATAGATCTCTGGACTTGGCTTCAGAACAATTATTACATGTGAGAGTTGTGGTACAGCTTTCTACAACATTAAAACTGAAATCTAGAGGAACAGTATTTAGTCATTAAATAACTGCAAAACAGCAACAAAATCCATTAAAGGTCTAGTAGAAACAAAACTGGAGAAGCTGATACTTACAATAGAGAGCTTCTCTGTTGTTGTGTATCTAGCAAGGATTTCACCACGTTTGCTTGACCATGGCTCAAAGTCACTTCCTACTGCTGAGCTGTCGTCTTTATCCCGTTTCTTTCGCGTGTTATCCTACAAGGCGAAATAGAGCGCAAATGTTAAATCTAAATCTGGAAAAAAAGAGAAGACCTATAAAGGTCAACTTCATATTTCAAGTTATAACTGATCCTTCCAAAAGTTACAATATTAAAAAAAAAAAACAAAACCATATTTCAATAAATATGTCAACACCAGCCACATAGAAAAGGTAATGAAAAAAGAGTATGTTATTCAATCAATAAAGTATATTTCTCATTTGCATTAACCTCCTAATTGGCAAAACAAATCTATTTTAACCAGGGTTGGCTTTGTGGGGCTTTTTTGAGGAGAGGGGTTATTTTATGTAGTGGAGATAACTGCCTCCAGTGTTACCATGGTCGCAGTAGTAGTCACAGGATCTGCAGCTGCTGCAAACAATGACAAGGGATCGGTACCATCCAGTACACTGCTCAATGGATCCAGCATAGAACTGGAAGAGGAGGAGGATGTAGAAGAAGTGCTTCCCTTCCGGTTCATTTTCTTGGTCTTGGATTCAGTAACCTAAAAGAAAAGTTTAGAACTATTAAAAAGGCTTTCTCATCCCCCTTTTTTCTTTAATATATCATCAAAATATGTGCTACATAAATTGTGCTGTTGCAATGAGAGCAAGCACAACTAAAACCAACTCTAGAATGAGCATCTGCATTTAAATTGAAGCACCTCCTTTACCCCTGAACCCGGAGGCACTCTGACAGCATTTCCATTACTTTTTTCTTTTTTCCCCTTACAATTCCAGGTCCATAGAACTACAGGAACAACCCTTCTAAATTTCTTTCTAGCAGTCGCACTCTATTTTATTGGGTTTGCCCATCTCCTCCAACCTCCTCCTTGCTATTTGTTTTCCTCTGCTTGCCTTGTCTCTTCTTTCTGGTATAATACTCAAGTTTGGAACATCACATCCAGTCTTAAGATGTCTGCCTTACCTCCCTACTGCCTTTCCTGAGCAGAAGGTGCTGTCCATTTATCATTCATTACTGTGTGACTATCATCTCTTTGAAGCTTAATTTTTTTTGCACATCCATAGTTTTAAAAGCCTCTCATATACTGAAGAAATGATAAATGTTTTAAAGCATACAGCTGACTTGAAGTTAACCCGAAATCAAATCTTACATCAAGCAATTATGCAGGTTATTTGTAGTGCAACAATTTGATTTTACAGTTATCCATTATTCAGCATTGAATGCAATCAAGAAAACCCACAAGTTGGAATGCTATATTTGTCAGAATAACACTGGTTTTGACCCATAACAGCATCAGCAAATTTCTGTAAAGGACAAAGAGAATAAATCTTGATGTCTTTAACGTAATAAGCTACTAGCATAAAGCAGCTTCACTAGTACTACCACCAGCTTCAACGCATTTCAGTTTTAAAGGAACAGAAGTAAAAAGAGGAATACAACCAGTTTTAATTCACATTCAATTTTCCAACAGCACAAGAAGAAACTCACTGTAATGGGCTTTAGTGGATGGAAATCACCAAAATCCAAGGGTAAGGATTCCAATTTGCATACTTCAGATTCTGAAACATAGTTTCTTGATCTTGAATGCCTTAGAGTAAAGCAAAAGTATATATGCATAAAAATAATAATATACATACTTAATGAACAGAGAAACACATCCTATATCTATACAGATACAGACACATTTACAAAAAGGAGATGAAGAATTTCTTTCTCAGCCACAGCACTGCAGCCAACTTCTGTGAGTAAACTTACTTTAACTTTACATAAAATAAGGCTTGGGCCAAGCAAGGGTTTCATCCCTAGTGCATAGTGCAAGTTACAAACCTGTCTGCAGGTGCTGTTTTAACTGTGGCTTTTAACCTTTTAATACATACACAAGCATCACTGCAATTGCCACCACTCTACCTTCGTCACTTGCCAGGCTGACAACATCCTTCTGACACAGGCTTCAGAAAGCTTACAGGGAGCACAAACAAGCACGGCAGATAAAATGGAAAGGAATCTCTTTACAATGCTAGAGATATAGTAGTATTGATAATAGAACAATGTGCACCTGACAAGTGAATGTACCTACTGTTATTTGAATATTAAACATAAATCCCAAACAATTTATCCAGATATTTACACATACTTAATTTAAAAACAAATTCTAGCCCTAGGTTTAAAGCTTCGTATATCTGCAAAACAGCTTTTTAAAATCAGCATCCAACAATGCTTAAAGGCAGCTAGTGTTCTACTGAACACTAGCAGTACAAGACAGTGCAGCAAGACAGTACCTTGCATATTACAGAAAAACATGCATCAGAACATTTTACTCCGGTTTGTTATTTCTCCATGGCCACTTCTGCACCAGCGTTACCACTTGTTAGCCAGCTACCTCAGTGCTGTATGACACAAAACACAAACTGTTGGCAGCCCCACTGCTCTGCTTCATGGCTGCAGGCCTCGGTTCTCATCATATTTCGGTACTGCTGGAAATTCATTAGTTACAGACACATTTATTCCTTCCTGTTTCTGCAAGCTCACTGACACACACACATACACAGAACCCACCAAAATTACTGTGCTCGGTAAGCACCAGCAGTTCCAGCAGCCAGCTGTGTCAGAGCTCACTTACACCCACAGATTTCCTCAGCTGCATAGGTTCAAGTTTTAAAGTACTGCATGCACCGGTGTGTTCAATTATAAAAAGCACAGCTCTGGTGGTTTTATGAAACCAATTGAGGTTTTATTAACTTTTCAAACTTTTAAACCCACGAATTATTTTCACTTTTTATTAACCATGAAAGCTTGCTCAGATGTTAAAGACATGAGAGAATAAGACAGGTGATTTTCAGCATAGCAGCGTATATATGGAAGAAACCTTCTGGCATCTTAATGCTCTAACTACTGCTTATCACTTCGGCTGATGAACCTCACATGAGGTTTTATTTCAAGTTTTCTCAGTAGTATACCCCATCAGCCACATCAAAACCTAGAATCTAGTATATTTGTGTTAAAACAACAGCATCAGGGGAGCAGGTCTTTCACAAATAGAAAATTAGCACATTTTAAACAATTTTGAAGAAAAACGAACTATGAATACATTTTCATTTTTCTCTGGCAGAAAAAGGGGTCCTATTTTATCCTTCCTTTCCATAACAAACACCAGACTAAGCTATTCCATGTCCCACTCAGCGCAGCCTCCACAGCTGCACAAGGAGTTTTCCTGCGGAAATATTGCACGTCGCAATAAGTTGCCTTTAGTGTGCGGCCCCTAAGCACCGTGTCTATTTCCTAAGGGCCCGTGAAAGAAGAAGCTAAAGTGCGCAGTAATCTGTGAAGTAAACTCAGGCTCAAGGCACGAAATCTTCACCTGGCATGGGCGGCCGGCTGCGGCTAGCCCACAGCGACATCGCCCGGGCGCGGCTCCGCTCCCACAGCGGCTCCTTCCTCCGAGCATGGGGTGACCAAACCAACCCAACACCTTCTCGCTTCGGGACAAGACCCGCTCCGCGGCCGCCCCCCTCACGGACCGGAGGGCCTGCTGCCGTGTGGCAGGCCGCAGAGCCCAGGGTAACACCGCTCCGCTGTAAATCTGAGCTGCACTACCCAATCTCTCCGGACAGCCGCCAGCAGCACCACAGGCTGCAACCCCACGGCAGCGCAGCCACTGCACGCAGCACGCCGCTCCCTCCCGACCCCTCGGACGTCCGACTTCCCTCGGGCCCTACAGGAAAAGAAACCTAGGGCGGGGAGCGCTTTCGCTCTCGGAAGGCGAGGCTTCCTCTGCAGGAACACTCAGGGGTTCTCCGAGCACCCCCCCCACCTCAGCCCTGCGGCTGTGGGAGGCGCTGAGCACGACCGCTGCCTCACACAGCCGCGGGGACCCGCAGCAACTCAGAGCCTGCTGCCCACCCCGCTCCGCCTCACCAGGAAAAGGCAGCCATCTTGCCGCCGTTCACATGACGCCGCTGCCGGGCGGCGCCTTATGCCGGCATTTCCCGCCCAGCCCCTCGCCTCAGGACCGGCGGCTGCCCCGGCGCGGCCGAAGAGAGAAACGCGGCTCTTGTCAAAGACATTGAAGTTTATTGTGCAGGTATGTTGTAAGTAAGAAGCAAGACTGGTGAAAACGAAATAAAGTACAAAAATAAATACACTTTCATAACGATGTCACAGTTCCACACAAAATAAAAAGATAAATAGGTATAAATACAAAACACCAAGTACAAAACCAAATTCTGGCACTTGTCAAGAAGAAAGGCCTCGTGAAAGTTAAAAAAACCCTTGTGCTAGAATGGTTTAACACACATACTGGAAGCATGCTTAAAGTAAGAGAGGTTTAGATGTGAAATCTGAACAGAAGGCAAGCATTCATTTTTACCAACATTTAAACTAAATCTAATTTCAGATCAACATATCAACTATGCTAATAATAAATGCAGCACATAAAACATCCCTTCAAAACATCCGCCTTTAGCACAGGTATACCAACAGCACATCGTGTCACTTGTGACACAGGTTACTCTCATCACGGTAAATGTTTCCCCTTGAGCTGTTTTCCATTCCTAAGGAAAGGTGGGAACCAAACCGGAGCTTCCACAGAGGAGCAGGAAGCTTGCCTCAGGCATTTCTGGCATTACATCTGGAATTTTGAGGATCACACCGTTTGTCCTCCACTGGTGAAAACTTAAATTTACATCATGAGGACTCCCCACTGCAGGCTCTTAAATAAATGCCAGGGTAAAGAGCTGTCATGCAGCGCTGTTCTTCAAAGTGCTCAGGCATCATTTTCTCCACTGTCCAGGTGTGCAGTTTGGGTGAGTTACTGCATGGTATAAAAGGTTTGTTCTGCACAATGTCACTAGCTGCAGAGGGCAGACGTGGTGGCAGATGAAAGCCACAACCAGTGCAGTGCCACAACCAAGCCAATTCACTTGCTGCTGCCCATGAAGGTACTCTCCTCATCCCACCATTAATGTTCCTCCTTCATGCTACTTAACACAAGGAAATTTTTGGTCAGCCTTTTTTCTCATAGCCACATAAATATGTTACAAAGCCTTCAAAGTCAGGGTGTTGCACTGTATCCATACTGGAAAAGTAACAACATACAATCCGTCTCACATCCCATTAGTCAGTTCTCTACTACTACTGTTGCAGAGCAAAGTAAGCACTGCAAAGACACACACAGCCAAGCTTTTCCTTATCAATTCCCTATTAATGTGCCAAGTTAATTAAAAGAAGTTACAGAATTCTGCTCCAGTCGAAGGATGATATCCACCAGTAGGAAAGCCAAAGGAAAATATAAGCATGACCTTTATAATGTTAGATTTTCACAAATATGAGATTGTGTTTGCTGGGATTTAATAGGAATATTTTCTCTCCCTGAAATCATAATTTCAGTACAAGGGCCTGTCACATCATGGTAGAAGAGAAACTGCTCAGAAAAATCATGACTGTCATTACTGAAACAAAAGATATCTGGAATTATCATTATGGACAATCACTTGTAAGTCAGAAATGTTAAAACAATTAAAATCTTGCCTTCTGAAGTTTTTGTAGAACATATACTTCTCTTCATCTTGGCCAAAAGTTGTTTCCATAAGAAAATGCTGTAGACAGCAAGGAAAAAAATCCTAGGACTCTTTCAGTACCTCAGTTTGATCTACCTCATGTACAAAAGCACTGTTTCAGGGTAGTCTTTGAAAGTACCTCTGACTGGCGAGCAGTGAATCTGGATCCATGTCTGTCCAACTCAGCAGAAATGCAAAACATTTAGGCCATTAGTATTTAAATCGAGGTAATCTCAGTCAGAGACAGAAATTGTGATTTTAAATAATGCAAAAAGTGTGTGTCAGACACAGGAATTAGAGTAGGAAAAACTCACAAATTAGTGTTTCCCTGTGGTGGTCTTTAAATAAACAAGATTAATCTTATATGCATGTAGTAGTATGAATATAGAAGTTTTAGCATGCAATTTTTCCACAGGTATTCAAGCTTCACAGCCCTTTATTACTTCAATATGATTGTATTAACATGTCATCATCTGGCAATGACAAAATATGTTTAGAATTTCTAAATACATATATACGCATAGGAGATGCAGTATTTCAATCAATGCTGAGAATGCTATCATTAAAGAACAGCCATTTTATCCCAGTGAATGCTGTCTTCTTAAATTGTCACAACATTTGGCTTCTTTCTTTGGGTTCTTCCTGCATATGCTCCTAAAAATGAAGTAGAAACATTACCACTTTATAATAAATAGGACTGGCTTTTCTAACAGGATTACCCATCAAATATAGTTGAAAAAGTGTAAGACAATTTATGTATTTTTAAGCTTTATTATATATTCAGTGGCTACTTTTAAAATGTCAGTTTTCATAACATTACACCCAAAATGCCTTACAAAAATTACTTATGTGTTTGAAAGTAATGACATTGTGTAATATTTCCTTCCTCAGTAATTACTCCATCTTCTTTTCTGCTACTTTAAAACATCTACAACTATAAATTTTTTACTAAGACAGCCGTCACAATACAAGACAGAGATTAAATGCCTGATAAGTTTAACTATGCCACATATTACTTTTAAACACAATGACAATTAAAAAAATTATAAAAAGTAAAATATTTACGATAATTCTTTCCTCCAGCTGCCACATTAACTAATCAAGAGACAACTGTAGGTTTCTATGGGTTACATATACACAAACTGCAGTATGAGTAAGGTCATCAGGCAGGACTCTTACAAAAGTGAAGGTGCTCAAGTATTAAAATAATAACAGATCTCTCCACATGAAACAAATATATACACAGATTTATATGTTTATAAAGCCATATTGTATTATGCATAGCACAAATATCTTCCAGTAATAGTGATTTAGCACTGCAGGCTGCTAAGAAGTAGCACAACTCAGCATACACTAGGTTCAGGCAGTTACGGAGTGCCCAGCAGTGTGAGCAGACATTCACACAAAGCAGTGACAATCATACCATTGGTGCAGAGCAGTGGAAATGGAAGACAGCCACAGAGAAAAAGATACCAGGCAAATAAATGAATAGTAACAAAGTACAAGCCAGTCCTTTTTAGGCTCTTCAGCTAACTCTTTGTTAGAGCTGCAGTGGTTACTCTCAGTTGTCCAAGGGCTACATTCAGCACAGTGCATAGCAGCTATGGAAATGCCCATACAGACCTCGCCCTGTCAGGATCCCTCATATCTGAACACTGTTTCCCACTACACAAAAAGGTATTTGTGCTGGCCCAACACTCTCCAGTGCTGTACTCTTCAGCTCACCTGTGATCTTGTAGGACAACCAGGCTGGCAGGCATGACGCTTTGTTCGTGATTTAACACTAGCTCTTCACTTTCCTCAAAGTTACCTAAAAATCTCCCATACATAAGAAGACAGTATAGGGAAGTGACCTCTCTCCTATGGTGTACAATTGACCTGCTGTTCACACAGAGCAAGCCTGATTCCTTTCTGCAATGCTGGCCCAATTTAACACACTTCATAGCACACCCCATCTCACACAGGCCATCTGCTCCCAGCTCAGCCCAGACAGGCATGAGGGAAACACCACACTTGGCAAAGTGCTTCTGCCATCCAAATACTTCAGATGACTCATGCTCTCTTTTCCACAACATTTAGACTGGGCAAAACCAAAGGAGATTAATAGGTATAGTTGTAGCAGCAGCAACCTGATCTCAAATACCTTTTTAACACAATCAGACCACATTAAATGCCACCCTGGCACGGCTTGCAGGCTCCTGACTGAACTTCTCTGTGCTATTTAAAATATGCTTCTTTAAAAACACAACAAATAAAACTCATTATAGATTTATTATTTTGTACTTTTTACTTTAGCACAGAACTTTGAAGGAGTACAAAACAACAAAAGATAAATTTAGGGTCACTAGCTGATCCTGAATGAAACGTCTTCTTGCCAGAAAAAGACAACCACCAATTGGAGTGGTATTAAAGGTACAATGCACTTTGTAGACAGAAGTTAAAATAATCAGAAAAATGGAAGAAGAAAAAAGAAGAAGAGTTGGATGAGTACAGTATTGTTTTCTTCTGACGATTTGTCTTGTATCTAATTTGAATGCATTGATAATAGCTGTATTCTACTAATCCTCCTGCCCTTTTGCCCCTCTAACAGGCACAATTTAACTGGAAGTCAGGGATGAATGAAGACAAGAAATTGAAAATATTATGAGTTAAGAGTACAGCCGACTGGTATAGTTACAGATATAAATAAATTCTGCACTGCCTGGACCAAACCACTGCTATGAGTCTTTGTTTTCTGACATGCACAACTTCTACTACAATAAGAGAAGCATATGCATTTTTTTGGCTTTTTATATCCTCTTTTCAAAACTCTATTCAACTTACTGCAAAGCCTTTCTTCACTATTCACATTTTATCCATGTTTAAAGAAAACCACTTCTATTTAAATGCATTCAACTTAAGATTTTTATTATTGCAAAACTATGCAGATTATTTCTTTCATGCCAAGTGTTCCTCATCTAGTAATTTCAGAATCCATTTTTATTAATACAAATAGTCTAACCTATTTATAAAGTAGCATATTGAAGTATTGGTATTACAACATGGGAACACATGATGTCCAAACAGTAAATGAGGTTATGCTGTGCAACCAGAACTAGGCAGCATAAAGTTGGTTAGACACTTTTGCTCTAAGTTCCAAGGTCACTACTGAAGGCATTGCACGGGTTTCTAGATACTCAACAAACAGCAATAAGGAAAGGCAAAGAGAAATTTAGAGATATAACCCAAAGCATTCTTTTCATTGCCAAATATCAACTGTTTTGACTTCAATAATTATGACTAAAATAAACTCAAGAGATTAGCAGAGCAACACATTCTGCTGACACAGAGGAATTAGAAAGAATGCTTTCACTGGAGGACTGATGCCAGAGGCAAATGTCAAAAACACTGCATATCATTATTGAGCTGAGCATGAATTATATGAGACTGGAGGCGGCATCCACATCTCAAACCAGTGCTGAACTTGACACTGACATCACTACTACTCTTTTACAACCTCTGTAACTGGTAGATGTATTGACTGTTTTCTTGTCTTCTTCAGCATTCTCATTTACTAGCCAATACTAGACACAGTTTTGCAAACTTGGAGATGAAAACTTCCCTTCATGACTACCTCTGGTTGCTAAAATTACATTGCTTAATTTTCTTCTTTATATTTCAGAGAGATTATTCACAACCTTTTCTAGTTTTGCTGGAGTGTCACTGAGTGCAAATGAACAACAGCCTTACTCCACTTAAGTGGTGACAGCACCACGAGGAAAACAGAAAAATAAATGAACAAACCTTGCTTGTAAACTCCATGTTTGCTTTTTTTATTTTCACCTTTTTAAACTGAAATGCTATAGATGTGTTTGCCTAGTTTCTTATGATACATCCTTCTATAGCCACTTCTCTTGGCTTCACAAAGTACTATGAAAAGACCAAACACTATGGGAAAACATCACATTTAAACAGTACACACTGCACTAAACCTCACAGATACTCCCTGCCACCATTACTCTAGGGCAGTAATAAATAAGAATTTCCCTTATTAAAAAAGTTTGACACTTCATACATTCTGTAGGATGCTAGAATAAGATTCTAATCCATTATCCATCCAAATCATCCATGTGTCTATTTTGCCTACTATGAGCTTCTCAAACAGTTATAGTGAGTATACTTGGCAAGCTTTTTTATGACTGGGCATATGGTGAGTGAAAGCAAATGAGCTGTGCTGCACATTCTATATACTATGTTTATAGAATTTGAAAGTGGATGGTTAAGTTACCAGAGCATCTGTTTAAAGAGATAGGTTAGATTTAAGACATAGCAAAGCAGGTGCACAAGAAAAGGAAAAAAATATACAGCCCGTTTATTTTTTCTAGATACTAATGACATATTTACTAAAAGATCCACGCACCAATTTTCTACACACCTGAAACAGCCTTGTTAGACATTCTGCTCTCTGAGGCCTTCTTTCTATTTTGCTCAACCCCCTTCATTGAGGTCTTAGGGGTTCTAATTAAATATAAAAGAGTTAATAAGTCACTTGCAACAAAGTTGAAAGGCTGTATCCAAACATATAAAGACACTATCAACTGTGTTTGTCATGAAAACATTTCTAGAGTGTCCCACAGCGCCTCCTCCTGAGTACAATTCCTACTGACATTATGGCCTACATAGATACATTAAACAGGAGAACATCTCCTCATGAACAGATTTTTAAAGCTCTACTCAAGAAACTGAGTTCAGATACTGAATATAAAAATACACCTATTTCATTACGTGAAAGCAAAGCTTCGTGGAATGAATGTTACAAATAGAAATGTTGGAACACAGTGTAAATGGAGACAAAACACAAGAGGATGAGAACATTATCTTCTTGCAGTATAAGGTAAAACAAAGCTTCATCACTCTCTCCAAATACTGTGAGAAGTAAGTATTTTTACTTTGCACAACAGTTGCAGCAGTACGTGTAAGTATTACTCAGAATTCACTGTGCTTTTGCACTTTGCTTTATTTTCATATTCAGGCTGTAAAATGCTGTGCCCTTACCCTTGTCTGCAAAGAAGCCTGTGAACTGGGGCATTCTGTCCTTGGTTGGGCTGAAGCACGCTGGTAAAACACAAACCTTTATTAGTGTTTTTTCCCTTCTTAAAAAAAAAAGACCAAACAAACCAAACCAAAAAACAAACCACAAACCAAACCAACCCAAAACTCATAAGGAATACCAAATTCCAACATGCATCATATTTCACAGAACACATTTCAGAAAGCCCAATGGGTTCTGTAATGCAGATGAAATGTAGGCAAAAGTGGCTGGAATTAAAGTTCCAGAACAGGATTACTACTCCCACTATTTAAAACAAAGAAACAAGAAAGTACACAGATAAAACTCCTCAACAGTGCCTTGGGATCCTAGGCATTGATAAGAACATACAGGAAAAAAGGACTGAATCACTTAAAACTAGTCACTGAAGATTGAAGTGTATTAGTAGACAGCACATCTTCAAAGCTTTTGGGTAAGCATGGGATAAAAACTGGTTTTAAGGGATGCCAAATATCTGACTTTTTATATTAGAGAAAGGTGCAGACAGGCCTCATAAGAGAGCAGCTGCTGTCTTCCTGATAGCAAGTATTGAACACTGTAATTTCTGTGATCTAAAGAAACGATCACACAATCTAGGAGCAGAAACATCACATCACAACAGAAAATTGCTGCTTTTCTGACAGATTTCCAAAGATAAGCGTATCAATTATTATAGTGTAAAGTACAGGGTACTAAAAAAAGCAGTGTCAAACTGAAGAAATACTAATAGTGTATCTTTGAGAAAAATGTTCAACCTGAACACAGACATTTAAAGCCATAAATAAATAATTTCTGAAGATAAGATTTCAGAACTGACTCTATGCATCTTTTGTAACTTCTAATGCACTAATAAACCCCTTTTCAGCCCATGATATATCAGATTTCATTACTGGCTGTCATAATAGTGGCAGGAACTGAGCTGACTGATGGCAAACCTGCAACACAGATCAAGGAATCTCTACGACAGTTCTTTAAATGAATTCTAATACAAGTAATCTTTACTTACCGGCTTTCAGGAGTTTTTTGTTTTATGATTATTTTTTTACTTGGCATTCCCATTTCTGAAGCCCTAGAGAAACAAAAATATAGAAATACATTTACATTATAAAATCATCATTTAGGTCTTGAACAGAAACAGTAAGAGAAAGCCTACAACAGCAGTACTATAGATTATCACTTCTTACTCTCCAGCAAGCATCACACAACTGTTCAGTCCACTGTGTTGAGAGACAACATCTACTACCATCCCCCTAAAAAAACTTTGGCAGAGATACTCCATCAAGTATCCCTATTGCTAGGCACTTTAGAAAGACTGCTAAAGTAACCTGGAACAATTTTGCTATTTACAAAATCAACCATAAGCTAAGTACTTACACCACTGGAAAATAACATAAATGCACAACTTAGAACAAATGTTTTTTCTCCCATGCAAACAAGAAGACTCTTAAGAGTGAATTACTATCAGTAAGACAGCACATACCCACAGACTCTTGTTCATTCTTCCTGCGAGGTAAGTTAGTTTGCAAAAAAGCTCTTACTCCAAGAAAGTCTTTTCATCACTTCCAATGCCTCCTACTCATCCTCTTGCCATCCACCACCACCCACCACCACCACAAAATGAGAACTGTACATACTTCATGTACTTCTTCCTGTCCAGGGATTTCTGTGTAGCTGTTGAAAGTGTCACTCGCTCTCTTGGGCTCTTTATTTTATCCTAAAAAAAGCAAAAGAACCAACAAAATCAACAGTGTTTTCAGTACTAATTTCACATTCAGCCTAAATTCAAGGGGTTTTTTCTTTTTCAAAATTCAAGGATATCCCTTATGTTACCAGGTTAAAAAGTTTGTGTGCCATAACAAATTCTTGTTAGAGACTTTCTGTTACTATTTTCACCATGTTTTTAATTCTAACTTTTCATACATCTACACATTAAAAGTTTTAATATAATAATTCCTACTGCACTGACCTGTTTTTTTTTTTTTTTTATCTGAAGAATAAAAAGCATAATTAAACAACTTGGATCTTAGACACTTTTTTAAATAATTAAACAACTTGGATTTTAAAAGCTTTTTACTAGCTGAAGAAGAACCCTTCAAAAGCAAAATGATTCAGTACTGAAAGTCTTTGAACAGTTTACATTCTCTTGCGTATAACACACCATTTGCCTGAGCATCTTCTCTTTACGAACTTCACGATCATGACGCAGAATATTCATTCTTTCAGATGCCTCCATTGTAAAAAAGATGTCATAGATGTCATACAGAGCAGCTCGCAGCTGAAAAGAATAATTTACATTTATTAACATTTTAATAAAGTAACGAGTCAAGTTTTGATCATCAAACTCTTCTCATTTTCAATCTAAACAAAACACCTGAAAAGATAATTCTGATAGCTCTCTTAATGTGTCAGCATAAAACTGGAATCTTCCCTTCACAGATATATTTTAAAGTTTTTACTTTAAACAAAGTCACCCTGAAGGTTTTAGGTATTTACACTACAAAAGCAGAATAACTAGGAAAGAAAAAAAAAAGGGGGGAAAAGAAAAAAAGCTTAAATCATCTCACCTGAGCCATTACTCTTTCATGAAGGGATGCATCTTGTGCAGAAACACTTCCTCTCTTTAATGGGGCTTCAGACTGAAAACTTTTTATGAACTCCATTGTATCCTGGGGAAGACAGAAAAACAAGATTAAGCACCAACCATCATCCCTTGCAACAAAGAAATCATTACAAACAGTACACATTGGACACAGTCTTTGACTTGGGCCTTATGACACTGAGCAGTGCAACATGTTCATGTAATAGAAAAGCAGAAATTCTTCTGAAAGCAGATAATGCATCATTTCATGTGTCAGCTGAACACAGGAGCAAAACCAAACAGGAGGTGAAGATGCACAATATAGAAATGCTGATCGTACTTTTACAGTTTGCTTCAGATGTTTCAGTTTTTCTGTCTGCAGGAGTCTACGAGTGAGAAATCCCTTTGCCACAGCAGTGATCTTATCGAACTTCATTTGTATCTCGGGACTGAAAACCTTAAAAGAAAAAAAGAAGCGTTTTCTAAATATTTGATTAAAAAAGCCAAGAATTATGCATTTTCACTCAACTATCATCAATCATGAGACTAAAATTTTGAAGAAACAAACTTTTTTATGATGAAGTTTTGGCTGGGCCAGAAGCACCCACCTACAAGAGCTACAGGCTTTTAAAGCTATAAATAGCTTTTTTTTTCCCCCTTACCTGAGTCCACCTTGTTTTGATCCTGTTACTTGGCCTAGATACGGAGGCTTTTATAACTCCACTGCCTGAGGGTCCCCAGAGAAAAAATGATGTTTCACTTGTTGTAGCAAAGGTGCTAGGTGGTGTAGTAAGAGCAAAACCTGCATGCAAAGCAGAAAGTACAGTTCAATCTACACTTTTGTCCATAAAGTAATGACTGTATGTGTATACACTCAGCTCTGAGGTAGCAGTGTTGTTTACAAAGTCAACTGGAAGAAGCAATCTGAGTATTTCTGATGCATTTCCTAGCAAAATTTGCTAAACAGAAGACAAACCAAAATATTCCATAATGCCCTGGAACCACGGTGAGAGGTGTTCCAACAGCTATAGCTATACTTTCATGCATTCAAGACCCCCTGGCAGAGCCCTTCTAATCCTCCTACACAAGGCAGAACATCTGTCCCACTGCTGTGCAGCTACACGGCATGAGAATGAGCCTTCTGCAACATGATGCATATCTGCATGCACACCCTTGAACAAATGAGTTTTCTCTTAGCCTGTTGTTCTCAAATATGCCCTATAACAATTATATAACAAATATAACATATGGCGCAGTATAAGGGTGGCTGAAACTGTGCTAAATGCCATCTAGACAAAGACGCAACATAGAATTTGTTTCACGTGTGCTGGAGACAGCTGGAGGCAGCAGCTGTCCACATGATCCTTATCAACAAGTATCCCAGGGCAGGAACACTCCTTTTATCAATACAGTGGGGCACCACATCCCATCAAGCATCGTAGAGCAAAATATATCAAAACCTTTAATCTACATTCTACCCAGTCAGTTTTACCAATGCTGGTAGAGTTTGCGTTATGGACCGTTTCCAGCTGAGACTGCACACTTTCCAGGAGGGTGCATTCGCTTTTTTTCCTCCACTCCAACTCCATCCTACTGTTAATGTTCACTTTGGAAATTTCTATTTCTGTTGTAGCAACCTTCTTTCCTTGCAACTTTCTCTCCTGCTCTTCTAGTTCCTACAAAAGAAAGAATTAAGTCTGAGACTATTTTTCTACCTCTACAAAGCAACGGAACGTACATTTTTAAACCAACTGCTTTCTAACAAGCTGCAACACAACACACACGCCCTTTGGTTAGAATTTTTCCTCTTTCCACCTTACCTTCTGCAATTTCTCCTGTTCTCTCTCTTGCTCAGCTATCAGAATTGACAGTTGTTGTGCGTGCTGTTCCTCAAGTCTCTTCCTCATTTCTTCAAAGGCCAACATTTTAGTTTTTAAAATCTCCTCTGAGAAGATACATTACAAAGAATCAAGTATTAAATAATGTCTATATGATCCTTGCCATGGACATAGATGCTTTTAATAGGAGGATTTTGGATCATCAGTAAAAAGGTACAACACATCTTTGCTATCGGGTTCCCACTACATATTGCAAGGAATGCTGATATCACGTTTCCATGCCATGTTGCAAAGAACCTCATCAATTACTGCAGTCCTTCATAATATTTGCATATCCACATTAGCAGGACAAGCATGTGAATGGACCAGCAGTAATTCCATCTGAGCCTATAGTAAAATGAGGGCACAAAAAAACGAGCTCTAAGAATGGCACACCTGCACCTACTTGGGTGAATTATGCCACTTCAGCTTGATTTGGTAGGGGTACATACAGACTAAACAGCCTTGAATTTGAACAAAATACCTATACAGTGATTTGCAACCCATTAAAAGGTATTTTAATAAACACAGGCTATGTTTAGTGATGTTACTGAAACCTCATGGAATAAGACATAATTTTCTTAACAAAACTAAATTCAGATTTCAACATTCAAACAGGAAATTACTATTTGTGCTGTCAAATGATACCATTGAAAATACAGAAGTGACAAGACTGAAACACAATGTTTTAGCCAAAGTTTCCTCATTGTTTCATCAAGTATTTGTTACAAATAACTGATATAAGAATTTTAACTCCAAGTGGCTCCTAAGACAGTCAGTGTTCACATAGCAAGGTGAATTTCAGAATGCGTCATTACTTAAAAATGAGAGAAGTAATGAGCTCACTGAAAAAAAGGTAATTTACGCTCAACAAAACTTAAGCTTTTTGATATATGCATATACTTAGGAACACCAATGACAAATGATCATTGTTTGTTTGTGGGTTTTTTTTTTTTCCTCAAACGATTCGTAACTGAGAAGTTTAAGAAAATGTCTCAAGTACAGGAAATCTTTTACCTTTCACCATATTATCAGGGGCTGCAGTCTTGGTAATGTAAACTGATCCCACAGGATACTTCTGTTCCTGCAACCACTGCTTCTCTTGTTCTTCCATTCCAACTGTTGGAACACAGGGACTGTTTTCTTTTTGGCAGTTGTCGGTGCCCAAATCAAGTCTACGTTTTACCTTTTCAAAACTATTTTCTAAAAACTGCTCATGTGCTGAGGAAACACTTGGAGTGTCCATCTGCTGCTGCATATTCTTGCTTTGCATTAGTAGTGGAGATGGGTCTTCTACATCATACGACTTATTGAGTTCTACTGGAGAATTACATTTAGTATTTTCTAGCAGACTAGATGGGTTGGTTTCATTTGCAGTCAGAAGCATCTGTGTGACTGTAGACTGGCTGCTGGCAAATGGCTCATTCAGTTTTGCAGCAACAATATTAGTGCTGGTCTCGACTTTATACGGGTCTCTGCTGTCCATCACTAGCTGTCCTTCCACTGTAGTCGACAATGCTCCTTTGCTTTCAAAGTGCCCAAAGGAATGGCGATTCGGCCTGCCAACTCCCAACCTTTCATAAGAGCCTGAAAAATTCCTGTTGACACCAGGAACTCTGCCAGGGCAAGCCATAGTGAAGTCCATCATGAACTTTGGCACTGATTCGGACACATTGTTTTTGTCTGCAATATCCTGCATGATTAAATCCATCGCTCTACCCTTGCCTTTAGGACTCAACTCATAAGCATTCACTGGGTTATTTATAACTATGTGTCCCACTGATAAAGGTCTGGGGCGTCTCCGGTGCATTTTAGGGCTCATGCTTGGCTCTGGGGATGGCAATTTGGCGTAAGAGCCTGTGAGGCTCCTGACAATACTACTGTCACGATCAAACATAGAAGTCTTTTTAAATTCTTCATCTGAATCTGAATCCATCAGTGGGGGTGTTCCAACTCTCATTGGTATGTCCACTTTAGAAAAACTGGATAAAGCGGACATACTTGTGTTATTTGTACGAGTAGAGGCACCTTGGAGAAGGGTATTTGACTTATTAATACTAGGCTTATCTAGTGTCACAGCAGTGCAATTTCTGCCTGCAAGCTTTGTTCTTTCTTTCGCAGAGTCAGTTGTTTTAACACCATCATTTTCTTTATCTGAATTACTTTCACTCATACTCCTCTTTGAATTACTTTTTGAGCTACGCTTGGTTTGCTCTTTCTCTATGCACTCCCTAGATTTCATGAGGTTCTGAAAACTCATTACACCTGAGTCTTGGACTTCCTCATCTGACAGAGATGCTCCTAGTCCCTCCTGCTTTTGCAAAGCAAATGAAGCAGGCTTATTATGCACATTGTCAGGAGATGCAGCCCTTTGACAAGGTACATCTTTTGAGACATGACTCTCACTTTGCTTTGAAATAACATTTTCTTCTGCTGCTTTAACTACTCCTGTCACATTTGGTGTCACCTGCCCAATAGCATCTGGTGCTTTAAGAACTGGTGTCTTCTCAAGCACTGTAGAACTATGACTTTCAGAAGAACAAGCCGAAGTGCCATCTGATAGAACTGTAAAGTCAGCGGAAGCTTTTGAATCTGAATTAGGGTAAGCATTCTCAGCCTCCTGTGTGTTCACATCACTCACACTAGGTTTTCTCCTGATCTGTAAATAAAAGTTGAAAAATATAACAGATTTTCAATTAAATCTCAGACTCTCAGATTCCTGTAAGTTTCACCTTACTTAATAAAAGAATACTACCACCTTAAAACCAGTACAGTGCAACTGTTACCAATTTCCTAGAAATTACTTAAAATACAAAGCTCTTTGCAATGAGAAACAAATTATTTGAATTAAAATCTAAATTTAAATAATTATCCGCTTAGAATTTATACTGATACCAAGTATCAGAGGGCAAAGATGCTCTTTTCTTCATAAGGTAATTTGGATATATTAAGATCATTTTATGGCCTGAAAATATCTTGCAAGATTCCTCTTAAAACATGAAAACATGTTTAAAGTAAGAAATGCAGTTGAAAAAAAAATCACCATGAAACATAGATAAACCTATATATAGCTAAGAACAAATCTACATAACTCCTAATAAAAAAGTGGAACTAAAACCTGTTAATTTATTCATTAATCCAGGGAAAATTAAAGAGTTTTCAATTGTATAGTTGAAAAATCACCTTTATCTAAGTATTATACACTACTTCTAGCCAGCATTTGTTTAAAAGGATTTTCACACTACAATTATCCCATAGGTTTATTCTGTGTGCTGTAACTCAATTATTAAAGGGACACCTTTGGAAAAAAAGAAAAGGCTAACTTATTTTTGTATTGTATTCCTGATCTGCTCTTCCAATCCCAAGCCACATGAGTGTTGGCATGTACAGTTCAGTTAACGATGCAAACCACAAAGTTTTGTTTGCCACCTTAGCAACCCAACAAATTCAGTGTTAACTGTATTTGTTTAAGCCACAGGTTAACTTAAAGACAGTATTACAAGTGTTTCAAAGGCAAATAATATCTTGATTAGATGTATTTATTAGCTTTTTCAATTTAAGCCTCTAGTAAATTCATTCGTGAAGCAGCAAAGAAGACAACTGCAGTAAAATTCAAAGCACACAGAACTGCAAGTTGTTATGAAGGTAATTATAATTCTGTAAGGTTGAATATAGATTACTTTCTGATGAAACTGTAAGCTTGCAAATACAGCAAGCTCTAACACCTGGAGGAAGGAAGTTGTTAATTTGTTTTTACTACTTAGTTATTTCAACACAGATACAAAAGCAACAGTCAGTCATTGGGTGTGGTCTGCCTTTTGCATATATCAACAAAAGCAGTGAAAAGCAAGTCCCATGCATTATAATGAATGTAGAAATTATCACTAAATAATCCATTATCAGGTCACATAGCATGAAGTACTAGCACATACTGGTTCTGGAGAGTTAACTGCTATTAATTTCATGGTGAATACTTAAACCTCAACACTTTCTCAAAATGCCTATAAGGAGATGTTTTCTGTAAAGCTGTAAGGTGGCTTGGGACTAAAGCTACCTGAACATTATCTAGAATCTCCTGAACACGATTCAATAAAGCTCTTTTCCGGGAGTTCTGTCTCCAGATCTCTAGATCCAGTGCTTTCTGCTTATATTGCTGTATTTCCTTTTTCTTCTCAAGGCTAAGCTGCAAAACAGAGTGTAATAAACACGGTTTATATCACTAAATGCAAATTGCAATATAGAATTACAGAAATAAATTAGAAAGAAAAATAAAAGAACAAAACAACAGAACAACAACAGTCACCTGAGACATTGCACACATCTTAAATGGTAGCTTCTTTTTAAACAATCATATATTATTTTTTTTTCTGTGGAAGATCCACAAAACTCCTTCTTGGCACACATGCAAATGAACATGAATTTAAGAGGTTGTTTATGAGAACACTGCATGAACATTACATGCTATAGCACCAACTTCAAATGACACAGGACCAACACTGCAGGACAGATCTTTCTCAGTCCTCTATAGAGATGGTAAGTTTGGCCATCCTGTGGAGCCCCTCTGCAACTCAACCCCAAACTCAAAAGAGTAAGTTCTGTAAAGGACTAGCTCACACATGCTCTCCTGAAGCAGAGGGGAATTTCACAAGAAATAAATGTATGCAAGCTGTCTGCTAGAACCTTTCAACAATCAGCATCTGAAAATCTTCCGAGTTACAACTTTAGAATATGTGATTGGATAAAAGTCAGAAGTACAGCTACAAAAATTAGTTTCACAAAGTTCTGCAAAATTTAATAGTGTCAAGTCAAATAATACACTTATTTTACGAAACCTTAAAATAACAATTCATCTGTAAATTAACAGTATTAAGATACACTATTTATTCTCTGATGTATATCTGTATCCTGATTTTTTGACATAGTTGTTAGAGAGACTCTCCATTCATACTTCCCATCACTGAAACAAGGAAGTCAGCTGCATTACTGCAAAAACTACTAACAGTCTTCTTCTTGGCTCTGTTTGCCTTAAGCATAGAATGACTTAACATAATTGATGAGCCTGTGAAATACATTAGAGGAAACTGCAAAAACATGCAGAAAAGAAATTTACTTAAAAGCTCTTTAAGTATCCCAGTACTTCCTATTTGCATTAGGGCTTGGGGGTTTTTTTGACACTAAAAAAACCCTCATGTATTCAACACTTGGAATGTTGATATGATTTTCTATGAAGCCAAGCCCAGCAAGAATATTTACCTATTTAATAACACAAACACTTTTATACCCCTTCTGAAGAGAACAGACTTCAAGAAATTAAAGCAAATGCAGTCAATGTAAAAAAAAAAGTACATTTTACTTCTCTATTTTATAATTTTATTTACTAATATTAAGGCTAGGAATGCCTAGAATAAAGTGAACAGCAGGCCAGATGATACCTCACACAGAGCTGTTCCTTCAGTAGAATCATTACATGCAGACATTGAGGCTCGTGCCAATAGCACAACTTAGCACACCAGAGAAGAAAATAACAAATAAATAAATAACAGCCCTTACCAGAGGAGAAAGCACAGGAACTCCATGGAATTGAATGAGGGAGATATTTTTGTGCTGAATAACGAAAGAGGTTTCTCTTTTTAGTGCCTCTTCTTGGATTCTGGCAAGATGCTTCTTACAGAATATTTCATAATCCTCCATCTTCATTTTAACTAAGCTACAAAGAATAATAACATTACTCTTCTATGTACTTCCAAGACCATGAAGGGAAAACAATATCGCAACTAATTCTGTACTGCTCTATTCTGGGAAACAAATCATACATTAGAAAATGCAAGTAAGTTGCTCTTCTTCCTATCACTAACAAAAGCTGAAAAGCTGTTCCTTTTTCCTATATAAAAATAGAACCTGAATAAATGAGCAAAAGACGATGATCACAGGTACAGAGAAGAAAGCAAGCATCGAGATGATCGATTTACAAACCTACATGCCACACAATCTCCATAATTTCCACACAAGACTAAACCTCTAAGGCCTCCCACAGCTATCAGACAGATCCCATCAACTGTAATGAATAAATAAAATTGCAGTAAAAAAAAACCTATAGAAATGCTGGTGTTAAACCAAGACCAGCCTTTATATTTAGGGGAATCTGCGTCTCAACCCCACGAGCCTCCTCTTCCATCCATGCCTGTACAAACACACGCAAATGCTTCCAACAAAACCCTAAATTAGCCTTGTTTCCCTACAGAAGCGTACATTCCTCACACTGCCCATGCCGACCGGAGTCAGAACCCAGAGCCAGGCACCTCCTAGCAAGGCCTGCCAACGCTTTTGTTCCCTTAGCACACCCCTTCAGCCAGTTTCTGCCTGACCACCGTCCCCCCACAAGCCCCGTGCGCACCGAGCCCTCCACAGGCCGGGCGGCGGCCTCTCCTCTCCCCTCGGCCGCCCTGCCTCACATCGGCTCCTGCGGCACCGGCGGGGCCGAGCCCGGGCCCCGCGGCCCTCCCCACCAGGCAGCAGCTCGCCCACCACGGCCGCTGTGCCCCGCACAGCGCCCGCGCTCCCGGTGATCTGCTCGGGGCCCGGAGGCCCGGCCCAGCCGCCTCACGCGGCACCGCCTCCCGGCAACCGAGCCGGGCACCGCAGTACTACAGGCCCCGGCGTGCACTGCGGTCCGCTCCGCCCCTCCTCCCGGGCGGGCTCGGGCGCACGGGCGAGGCTGTGGTGTCTCTGCGGCCCGAAGTTGAGGGAAAAAAATGCTCTTGATTTGGTCTGGGGAAGGGCGTGAGCGCGATTCACATCACTGTGCCCGCGGCACAAGCCGGTCGTGTTTGAGTGAGCTCTCGGGCAAAGGGAGCTCCAGTGTTCAGAGGCGTGAGATGGCACCGAGGGCTGCCCTGGGACTGGTTTCCAGTGATTCCCACCCATAGGTTTCCAAGAGGAGATCCCTATCAGCACGGGTGAAGCCTGTTCTGCTTTATGAAACCAAGTATCATACGGCTGCGCAGTTCTTATACAACCTGAACCACAGACTGTCAGCAGCAAGTATCGGTGTCACCAGACACACTGTGATGAACAAGATAAGCAAGAGAACTTGCTAATGCCCTCCTTGAGGACAGCATCAGGGTGTCATCGCAGGCATTCATCCCATCCCACCCCGGCGGCAGGGAGCTGCTGGTCCCACCAGCCGAGGAGCAGGTAATACTCACCCAGGAGGCAGGTCAGGTGGAAAATACACCCTTGTCTGCCAGCAATTGGCCCAGAAACAATGAATTTAACATCTAGTTCCCCATAAACGTTCTGAGATGTTAAAGCTGCTGTTCTTGTTTCAGAAACACAACTCCATCTGTTACCTCTTCACTATGTTAAACATTATTGAGGGGTGTTAAATCTTTGTCTTTAAATCCAACAAATGGTGTTGTTTATCAAGAGATCTCTAGATATGTAAGACATTTAATTATACATCCCACTATGTTATGTGTCTGCATGTGTATGTCAGGTTTTTCTTCAGACACACCTGGCAGAAATGCAAAGGCATAGGACAGAAAAGAATATCCAAGATGTTCAGAACTAGGTAGGACGATATGTGACATATATATATATGTCCAGTTTAGAAGATTACCTGCTGCCTATTCGAGTTGGCAAGAGCTCCTCACTGCAGTCAGTTTCTTCCCATCCTTCCCACAGAGAACACACCCCCCTCCCACAAAATCCTCATTTATATGAATACAAACTGCTTTCTCCTCTGCGTTTCCACTCTATTGCTGGACTAAACAAGCCCTGTTTCCTCAAGCTTCACCGATTCCCCTGTCTTGTTGCTCTTCCCTCTGGCTTCTCCTCTTTTGTCATCGTTGTTGTGTAACGTTTAACCGAGCATTTTTAACCTGGAGCCATCCACACCTCGCGCTGCGGCTCTGACCATTACCTGAGGACGACCCTCGCCGCCGCCTCACGCGCCCCTCAGCGCGGCAGGGGGGCGGGGACAGTTGCCCCGCGCTGATTGGCTGAAGGCGGGGCAGCGGCGGACGCCCATTGGCTGCGGGCGGCTGGTCGCTGAGTTGGGCTGTGGCGGTGTTGCTGTCGCTCTCGCCTCAAGGCGTGTTGGCGGTCTCGGTGCCGCCCGGCCCGGCCCGGCCC
>JASSUY010029905.1:0-24421 GCA_032466535.1 Forpus xanthops
GCCAAAAATCCAAAACACAGTGCTACACCAGCTACTACTTAAAGAAAAATGACTGCTGCTGCTGAACCCATGACACCGGCATGTGAGAAGAGCCTGGAGAAGCAGGGAGCTCTTTGCTGTCTCCAGCAAACAAAAGAGCCATTGCAAATAGGATGGAGCCAAATTGTTCTCAGAGACGCACAGCAAAGGACAAGGGTCTTAAATTGCTGCGGGGGAAATCCTGATCACATATAAAGGAAAAAAGGTCCTCCTCATGAGAGAGGTCAAGCACTATAACAGATTCCTGGAGAGTCTGTGGGGGTCTCCATTATAGAGTTATTCATGGGAGGCTGGACTCAATGTCTTCTCTGAATTTTTATAGCTGTCTTGACTGCTGCTTATTGGAGGCAACATTTAATAGACAGATCTTCTCATAAGAGTCTCTCTCTTGATCTCCACACACAGCTTGCTCCTCAAGCTGCACCTTTCGGCTCCTGCCATCCTTACATAAAACATAATCAAGGAAGATGTTTCTTCCTTCACAGTGACCCAGATAACCCCTGCCTAGATTTTGGCCTCTCAAATGCAAGCTCCACTTTGCTCCCTTGCAGGTAAGACCTTCCTCACCCCAGCCACGTGCCTCAGAAGGAGCTTGGTTGCAGAGTTCCCCAAATCTCTGGAAGAATGACTCTGCCACTAGAGTTTGGCTTGTTCTCTCTATCTTCCAATTCAAGAGCGAGCAGCATCAAATAAAGCTAGTAGGAGCTGGGCTTTAAAGAAGCAAAAAAAGCATCTCTCCCAAAAGATGTAATTATTCAGCCTTACTCTTTGTTGCAGAATGTTATGCTAAATTTTCCATTAAGTCCAAAGGAGGAAAACCCATGGGTAGTTACTAAGCACGAAGAAACTGTCTCTGTTGCAGGAAATATCCATGTGGAAAATATATGCCTTCCCTGCTCTGCTGTGTCCACTATCAGGGACAGGAGCCTGGGATCCTGTGGAACCCACAGGGATGTTCTTATGCAGGGAATAGCGTCTTACTCTCTGTAAAACTCATCCCATTGCAAAACATCTAGAAAAGGACCTACTGACTGTCTTCTCTCAATTAGCTAGGATTGAGCAGCAAGGAGCAGCCTGGGTTTCTGTGTTTCTTAGGATAGCATGCCACTTTGCCTTCCCAGGCAGCTGCACACTTCCTTGCTCTTACCTGGTCAGCAGAGATTTATGAGGAAAGTGACATTTGTCCATAGCTGTGCAAATAAGCACTGCTCCAGTTTGCTACAGGAATAGCAGCATTAAAACCCCACCCACCCCAAACCACAACAAATCCACAACTGGGGGTCATTGTGAAATTCATTGTTTTTCAGCTTCCTGCTGAAATGAAAGCCAGGAAAATTATCTTGTGTTGAGTAAATGACTCAGTTTGAAAGCAAACGTTCTGCTGAGGGATCTAATAAAATAGGTCTAATGGGCTATTAGAAATGTGTACAAATAAATGGTTATTTCAACAAGAGAACCTGCAGCAGCTAATTCAGCAAATGCTGAAACAAAGCCTTTGAACTTCTTGGTTTCATTCCCCTCAGCTGCAATAATTCACCAATTTTTGCAGTGATCCATGACGTGGCTTGGTTAACCCAAAAATAGATCTTTCAGTGAGAAACAGTGACCCTGAAAATTGGCTCCTTCTCCTGCTCAGGAACACCCCTGAAATGTACTACAGCTCCTGCCATGCTGAGTTTCAATTGTTGCAGCAGCACTGTGTCCTTGCCACTAATCAGCTCCCCAGAACACCCTTGAGACGCTGCTTCCCTGGTGAAGGTCTTCTGAGACAAAACAAGGTGTCACTGGGCTGTCTGCCTCATTTCAGCCTCGTCCTCATCAAGAGTCTTTCTCATTTTGCTTCTGAAGTTTCTAGGTGGCAGCGCTTGCTGTGGCTCTTGCTGCCTGGCATGGGAAGTGGCACGCAAAAAGCAAGAACAGCAAGGGTTGTAAAAGCCTTGTGGAAGTGTGTGCTGTTTAGGAGGGATTATGGTGAGTGCCTCATCTGGCTGGAGGTCCTAGGATCCTGTGGTGCCCATGGAGTCCCACAGGATATCTCCAGGATATCTCAAGGCTCAGCTGCTTTGAGAGCAGACAGAACAGATGCTGAGCATTTGTTTCTTGAAGTGCTAGGTAGCCATGATGATATGGAGCTTTAGGGTGCTATGAATTTGGTGGGTCGCTCAACAGCGGTACATTTAAAGCGCAGGTGAAAGCACTGGGCATGTCTGTGCTGTCATGGTAGCTTAGGGCTTAACTATGAACATCAACTCAAACTCCCTTGATACATTCACTGTTAGTCCTGAGGAGCCTTTCACTTGAAGCCTGCATGCCGGTAGCATGGACACAGCCAGCTCAAGCCCCTGGCAGGGAGAAGATGGGCCCTGCTCCACAGGCATGGGGAGATGAGCCAGAGCAGTGACATTTTGCATGCTCTGCTGCAGATGGATCGTGTGTCCTTGGGAAAGCAATTTCCTCCATCTGTGTCTCAGCTCCATCTCCTGCTAGTGAGAGTGGGGAGGGTCACCTGTGTCCCTAGGGCTGAATTCCTTAGTGATCATGAGGAGCATGGTAGTGTCCGCAGGGAAAGCTCTGGGGAGGGCAAAGTGGTGATTAATCACTTGTGAACACCCCCCATGGTCACAGGGATCTGGGCATTCACTGAACCAGGTTCCAGGTGAGCAGGAAGAGACCCTTCTCTCAGCTGTGCTTCCTCTCAGCTCCCTCTTGCCTCCCAGAGCTGAATGCAGAATTAACACACTTATCACATGCTGTCTGGAAAAACAGAGATCTCCGTTTAGAACAGGCTGTGTTTGCAAGCATCTGAGCCCAAAATTATGTAAACAAACTGTTGCATGACAACTCTGCTGGTGCTTTACATCTGGAGCTCTTTGCTTAGGGTGGAGAATGCTACCCCTTTGCCTTGCTTTTCACTGTCCTCTCGCAGGTGGTGCAAAACACTTCCACACTCAAGTATCCATTTTTTCCATCAAAACGTTTTAAGGGGCACCAAAGAGGATCTCAGCCAGTGGCCCATGAGCATCACCAGCTGCCCCAGTGCCCATATCTGCTGCAAGGTGTTTGCCATGCTGGTTTTCTCTTCATGGTGTGGCTGGGATGTCCTCGGTGCTCTGATCTTCAGGAACAAGCTCCTTTTCCAAAATGGCATTGTTGTGCACCTAGCCATACCTTCCAGAAGTCCTGGTGGTGATGAGGAGCAACATGAGCTTCTGTGACCCTCGGAGCTCCCAGCTGACACTATTAAAGGTTCTGCTTCTCAGTGCATGTTGTGGTGGGGTTTATTTTGCCATGGTGGGGGTCTGCCCAGTGGGGCTGAGGCCTGGTGAGGTGGCTGCAGTGGGAAAGACTCCCTGTGTGGAAATTTTTTGGGATCTGAGAATGTGTGGTGACTTGGTGAACAGTCTGTTAGATCCAGTTCCCTGCTGGAACTGACCCATTCAGATTCCTCACACTGGAAGGGTCGCTCTCCACTCTCAGGTGGATTATTGGCACAGGCAGGAATGGATGCTAAGGTGCAGAGGCAAGAGAGGAGAGCTGTTTGTTTTTAATCTATGCCAAGCCTTCAGAGCCAACTCCATTTGCCATGCTTCTTCCTCAGTTCTCCATTTGTCCCACCCTCCCTCTTGTTGTCACTCTCACAGGCTCTCAAGGATGATGGATGAAAGGCCTTAAAAGCAGTGGTTTCACATTTCATCATTGTCACATAAATCGCTTTCCTCTTTACTTGAAACCACTCCTGCTGCCAGTAATGCCCTTGCCATTCCAAGGTGTGCTCTCCTCTTGCTGGCGCCTAGCCAGGGATGGCACATTGGAGTCAGGGGTTCTGTAGTTTAGCAGAGCCCTGGATGCTTCAAGAGGAGGGACTCATCACAGCCCTCTGCTTCTGGCAGCTGGAGATGTCTGACTTTCACTGTGGGACAAAGTGGTGATGTGAGCCTGATGGGGACATCCACATGGAGATGACCAGATAGCTCTGATGGGAGATGGAAAGGAGCTGTGCTGGTGGCACAGGGACATGTGGGAGCACCTTGGAACCAATATGTGCTTGTGCAGTGCCGAATCCTGCTAATAGCTCTGCTCTTGCACAGGGAGGGGTGGCAGCTGTGCTTCTGCTGCAGTGGGCAAGACAGTGAGTCCTTTGGGGTTTGGCACTGGATCTGGTGTCTCCTGTGGCACCAAAGAGGGTTCCTATCATGGGCAGCAACACCCTTGATGTAAAGGACAGAGGAAATCAAGTCTCATAGGGACTGCAGTGCTGGCACCACTAAAGCCCACGGATAACCACACTGCACCTCCCTGTCACCTCTGTGTGCCCCAGCACAGCCAGATCTCACTGTGCATCCCCTCATGCTGGCAGGCTCAAGTCCAAGCCATGTCTCCCGTACAAGCCCTGCTCCTCAGGAGGGATCTGGCAAGGGACTGGTGAGAAAATGTTCCACTGTTGCTTCCCAGGTTTCCTCTGCTTACAATGCAAGCAGGTGAAGAGCTGGGTAGCAACCCCCCTTGCAGTCAGTTGTGATTGAATGCTAGGGAGGGGAGGGGAGGGGAAGGAAAGGAGAAGAAAAGAAATGATTGAGTATAAAGAGTAAAATAAGAATCAGTGTGAAGCAAGAGAAGACATTGTAAATCACATCCTGCAAAAGGAGGCAGAGCGCAAATGCTTCAGCCTGGTCTGAACCACCACCAGTTATTTATTCAGATAACATATTATTAGAGAGGAGACACTCACATCCGATAAATATCTCCCAGTCCCAGAGAAATATGAAAAGGCAGCTGGCTTGGCTCCTATCA
The DNA here is from genome assembly GCA_032466535.1 of Forpus xanthops. Classification (NCBI taxonomy): domain Eukaryota; kingdom Metazoa; phylum Chordata; class Aves; order Psittaciformes; family Psittacidae; genus Forpus; species Forpus xanthops. Next base: position 4,831 of record JASSUY010029905.1, read on the forward strand.
GAACCATTCCAGATGTTTTCTACTGGTGTCAGACGTGCTGCTTGGCATGACAAAGCAAAGAGAAGAAAAGAGAGTGAGAGAAAGAAGGAGCAAGAAATGTCATCATCTTCTTTTTAAAGCACAAAAGGAAAAAATCATGGCTTCCCATATTAAATATTTCCCTTGGCAGCTTGTGGTGTAGTTGTCATTAATAGCTGAAACAGCAAGAGAGATAATGGCAGAACACAGGGCTCCTATTTACTATTGTTAATCAAGCACTAATTGGTAGTTTAGACATTCTTAAATTACTGTGGGGAACACACCAGAAGTGCCAAGTGCCCAAGATCTGCTCTCAGAAGTGCCTCCCAAATCTGATTTCAACTTTTGGGTCATTTAGATGCCACCAAAGATTTTTACCTGAACAGTCACAGCTGAGATTGGAGCATGAATTTCGGTGCCAGTCTCTGCAGCAGTGTCCGTGCCCTGGAGCCTCCAATGAGTGTGAATGAAGGTGCAGGAGGAAGCTCAGCCACCCTTTTCTGCAGCCAGGGGATGAAGGCTGCAGGGATTAAGGGTCATTCCAGAAACAACCCGGCTGGTATGTGTCCACAGGCTGGCTGCAAGCACGCCACCCCACCATTGCTCACAGCATGCCTCTTGGGTGGTGCTTGCTGATGCCTGCTGGCACCTCCAGGCTCCTGCCAGGCCTCTGCCACTCCTTTGGTGATTAACCAGACCTGCTGTGAACCCATGGGGGCTCTCAACTGATGAGGTGGGAAAGTTGTGCAAGGTAATGCTGTACCTGCAGAGACAGCTCATCTGTGGTTGACACTGTCTGAGGGGAGGCTGGAAGCTGTTACAAGACCACTCTTGCTGCTTTTTGCTGGGAGAAAGAAGGAGTAAGCTGCAAAAGGAGCATCGAAGGTAAACACAAGTGGTATTGAGGAGAGACAAACATGGAGCTGGGATGCAGCCGGAGACAGTTACCATAGTTACTCCCCAACCCTGCAAGAAGGGAGGCTCAGGCAGCTGCCCACTGCTTGCCTCTCTTTGTGACAATGTGAGATGTCCCTCAGTGTCCAGGCAGTGGGAGGCAACTGGGGGGGCATCACTCTGCTCTGGGCTTAACCCCTTATTTGAGCTGACCTGAGCAAAGGAAATGTCCCTGCAAACCTAAAGCTAGCAGCCTTGAGGGTGGTGGGGTGCAGTCAGGCACACAGGATGGGAGGGGTGTGTGTGTGGGGGGGTGTTGCTAAGGGATGGGTAAAGCTGTGAGAGTGCAAAGAGCATCCAGAGGTTGGTTGCAGTCTTAACTGGGCTGCTTGTGGCGTAGATGTGGGCCTGGGAAGGTGAAGGGAAAAGAGAGCTTTCCTGGAGATTCCTCATTTGGGATCAGGTCAGGATTTCCAGGCTGATTGGTATTTCCTAGTCCAGATGGGGAATTGAGCTTATATCTCTTTAAGGCCACTGGAAATGTATATGAAAGTTCCCATAAACTCTTCAGCCGTTTTGATTATGCAGATTGTCTCTCTGCTTTTGGGGTCCCTGGTGCCAAAGAAAACAGCCAAGCTTGTGCTATGCTTTGGGCCATCAGTGGAATGACACAGAGCACACTTTATCTGTGCTCAGTATGAGCCTGATCCTCAGGAAAGCCAGCTGGAAACCTGAATTGTGCTGCTGGATGACTATGGAGAAAGGACAGTAATTTTTTGCCAGCAACAAAAGACTTTTGGGTCACACTAGCTGACATGCAGTGTCACCTCCTTAGCAACTGACTGGCTTTTCTTCTCAAAGAGTAAGGAGCAACATGCTGGCTTGGGACTTGTGTCTCAATGGTCAGCCCCAGCATCAGCTAGACCCACTCCAGACCATGATGTACTGGGTGCCTCAGTGCAACAGGGCTGTTTTGAGCTCAAAGACAGAAAGTCTGTGGATACAGAGATCTGAAGCAGAGGTGTCCAGAGTAGCTGTTAGCTGGGGATGATGCCAGGCAGCCCTGACCCCGGGAAGTGGCTCAAGCATGGCACATGGGCTCCCAGGTCTCAGCACCCTCCAGAGGCTGTAGCTGAGAGCCCTGGTATCAGCTGGCTGGGACCGTACCCATGGCAGCAGCAGCTTCTGCATCACAACATGGCTTGGGGACACTAAAAAAAAAAAGAAAAAAAGAAAAAAAAGGACAAAAAAAAGAAAACAAAAATTAGAATTTACAGTAATTCCAGAATCAGATATGATTTCTAAAGGAAGCCAACCATGTGCTCTGGGAAATCAGGTCATGAGCATCCAGCTGGAGCTGGGGAAGGGGCTTCACTGGTTTCTGTGCCCTGCAAGCTCTCATTACACTAATAGGGAGCATGGAGGGGCAGAGACAGGGGTGCTGTCACCCTTGCTGTGCACTTAATAAAGCGCCTGCAGATCCTCTACCTGTTTTTATTAAAGATGTGTCAGTGCCTCAGCAGCAGTCGGGGGGGGGGGGGTTGGTTGAATTGCTGTGGAGCAACATGTTGAGACATGGAGGCCAGCAGAGCGCTACGTTGTTAAATTAGTATTTGACAGTCCTTTCCCCAGCATCTCACCAGGCTGCAGCTCCTGAGAGGTCACATCCCACCCTGTTCCTGTCCTCACTGCAGCCCCTTGCACTGTTAGGGCTGATCTTGCTGGCATTTCACTACCTGCAAACAGTGCCTTTCCGTCACAAAGTGTCACCATGTCCTTTTCCCTACCCTTTTGGCCTTGTTATCCTGTGTTGTGGTTTGAGCCCAGCGAACAACCCAGACACCACACTGCCGTTCGCTCACTCCCCACACACACACCCTCCCCGCTCTCAGGGGGATGGGAATAAGAATCAAAATAATGTAACTCCCACGGGCTGAGATAAGAGCAGTCCAGTACCTAAGGTATAACACAAACCACTGCTGTTACCACCAGTAATAATAATGATAAGGGAAATAACAAGGGAAGAGAAAACAACTGCTCACCACCTGCCAACCAATACCCAGCCAGACAAAGCAGTGATCTAACCCTTCTGGGTAACTACCCTCAGTTTATATACTGGGCATGATATGCTGTGGTATGGAATGCCTCTTTGGTCAGTTTGGGTCAGGTGTTCTGTCTCTGCTTCCTCCCAGCTTCCCCTTCCCCTGTCAGAGCATGAGACTCTGGAAGTTCTTGGTCAAAATAAACATTACTGAGCAGAAACTAAAACCATCAGTGTTATCAATGCTGTTCCCAGGCTGAAAGTCAAAACCACTGCACTGCACCAGTTACTAAGAAGGAGAATAATGACTGCTACTGCTGAACCCAGGATATCCTGTTTGCCCTGCTTCATCCCTTGTTTGCGAAGGGTTGTCGTGGTTTCAGGCCCTAAGCCACGCAGTTTTGCTCTCTCACTCACTTCCCCCTTTTTCTTTCCCCCACTCCTGGAGGGATGGGAAGGAGAATCAAAAGAATACAACTCCCATAGGTTGAGATAAAAACAGTTTAGTAACTAAGGTATAACATAAATCACTACTGCTGCCACCAGTAACAATACAAGAGAAATACAAGGAAAGAGAATACAACAGATCTTCACCTGATACCTACCCACACCATGCAGTGCCCCCCCCATCACCTGGTACCAAGCTCGACTACGCAGTGCACCCCATCACCTCATACCAAATCCCGGCCACGCTGTGTACACTCCCCCCCGCACCACCACCCTTCCAGGAGTCTGCTCTCCGTTTCTACATCCTGGGCATGACGTGCTGTGGTATGGAATACCTTTTTGGTCAGTTTGGGTCAGGTGCCCTGTCTCTGCTTCCGCCTGACTTCTTCCCAGCTCCCCTCCTCCCTGGCAGAGCATGAAACTCAGAAAGTCCTTGGCCAGCCTAAACACTCCAAGCCATAACTATCTGGCTATAACTATCTATAACTATAAACACTGGTGCTATCAGCACTGTTCCCAAGCAGAAAACCAAAACACAGTGCTGCACCAGCTACTACTTAAATAAAAATGACTGCTGCTGCTGAACCCATGACAAGGGTGAGATAGCATTTTTGATCATCCTATGATCACAGAGGGCAGGGGGAAGAAAGACTGGGGGATATCTAGAATTAACTGATGCAAACTTAGGGATATGCATATACGTGCCCAGCTAGGAGCCAGCATGCACATGCCTGCTCTGATATCTGCATACACATGGCTATGGTACCTCTCCTGCTGAGAGGCAGCAGGGCAAGGGATGCAAGCATGCTCCATGGCATACATGCCTTTATCTCTAGACAAGCAGCAATGTCTTTGAGCCTAAACTTCCCGAAAGCATCACAAGCTGAGATCCTCCTGCTCTCTGGTAGACTTCTTCAGGGCTCTTGGGCTGCTTTTTTGGGTTCAGGGAGCTCATACTTAGAACCCCATCTGCACTGCAACCCCTGAAAACTTCTTGGGTCAGATACTTGAAAACAGCATCCTGTAGGAAGGGAGGGGGCAGGCTGTCATCTCTGATGTGGAGAGCACTGGGAAGAAAGGAAGATTTTCCTGCCTGACACCCGCGTGCTTCTTCCATTCATCGCTTTCTGTTATGGACTATTAAAAATTAACCAAATCATGTTCATCATTAACATCCGTTGCTTTTGTTCTCCAGGCTCCTAGTACCCATTTGCAGGGCTTTTGTTATCTATTTTTCAGCACTTTGTCTCTTTAATTGCTCACTTCTCTCTGATGTGCAGGGCTGTGGTTTGCAAGTCAGCTGCAGGGAACAGAGGGGCATTTTTATTGCTCCAGACTGGAAGTCAGTGAAAGAAAAGGCTCTGCAAATCCCAGCCCAAGCATGCCCTGTGGTCTCTGATGCCTGTGATGGATGCTCCTTGCCTGCTGGTGGGAGACAGCTCTGGAGTCTTTAATCCACTGGGGGGAAGAGGGAGGGAGTCTTTTCTGAAACAGGTTGCCTTTGCTCCTTTTCATCCGCTTGCTGGCACACACAGTCCTGATGCTTTTCTCACCCTCTGCTCCTGTAGCTGTTTCCAGTGTTCTGATGTGCAGTGTGGGGCTGGGCTGCGGGTGCTGCTGTGCTGGAGGCCCTGTGCTCAGCTCTGGCTCCACTGCAGGTGCCTGCATGGGAAAGAGCAGCAGGATAGGGCACAGTTCTTTCCTGATGTTAATCGCTTCCTCTCAGCCTGAGAGCTGCCTTTGCTGGGGTTTAGCTGGGCCAGGCAGGCCTCCTAACAGCCTATAGGGTCTGGCTCCCCATGAAGAATGGATGCAGTGTGGTAGTCCCAGCAGTGGAATGGGAGCTGTTTCAGAGCTGATGCAGTGACTTAGGACTCTGTCCACAGCTCCTCAGCAGGATGCTGAGCAGAGTTGACAGGCAAAAGTGAAACATCTGCTTCAAACCCTTGTTCTTTGCAAGCAAAGCAAGTCACCAGCCAAGAGCTCACTTCTTGAAACAGAGGTACGCAGGGGAGAGGAGCCAGGAGCTGGGGTCTCTTAATTTTCTGAGTTTACTGTGTGGGTAGTGAGGTGCTGGCACAGGTTGCTCAGAGAAGCTGTGGCTGCCCCATCCCTGGCAGTGTTGAAGGCCAGGTTGGACGGGGCTTTGAGCAACCTGGTCTAGTGGAAGGTGTCTCTGCACATGGCAGGGGATTGGAACTGGATCTTTCAGGTCCCTTCCAACCCAAACCATTCTATGATTCTGTGATTCTATGAATTTTGCCCTTTGGTAGCTTGGGCAGAGAAGAAAGAATCAGTTTCCTTTTTAGGTATGGATAATTAGTAGTTCTAAAGTTGTGTCTCAGCCCTTCGATCAACAACAAAAGCCCATACACCACACATTTAATTCAAGGGTTGCAGACTGCAGTTCAACAAACCATGCTATTAGGATGGGCAGAGATAATAATTGTTTCTTCTGCCCTGGACCTCTGCAAATCATTCTGGAGTAGGAGGATCTTTAGTCCCAACTATCCTAGCTAATCTCCTACTGTTTTTTATCAGAAAGGTGATAGATTCCCAAAGCACCCATGGGTAAGAGCTCATCAGTCTTTGGGAAGGACTCAAAGCCCTCTGAAGACCATGTAAATCTTTTCCTTGACTTCATCAGGCTTTGGATCAGGGTCAGACTCGTCGTGATCCCTGCTATTAAAACAGCCAGGCAGGGACCCAACTGCTGTGGTGATGGCAGGAAATTTTAGGAGGGGAAGGACTGGTGTCAGCATTCCTTCTAAAAGCTTTAATGTCCAACATGTAGAAATTTAATAATTAAGGAGGCGCTTTCACATGTGGTTTTCTTTTTTTAATAGTCTAACAGCGTGAAATAAGCCATTCAATAATTAATTGACAAAGTCGAACTGCACATGCCAGCACCAGAGTGGAGGCTGTGGGCTCAGCCTTTGCAGACAAATGAAGTGAGAAGTAACTGCTTGATGAAGAAAAGGAAGATATTAACATCAGATTTGTCAGGTCTCTCATAGGAATTCATCATAGTGGGTCTAGGACTTCAAATGGGATTTGTGCTGCTAATTCATCACTAATTAACACTTTAAATTGGCCCAGGTGTGGGGGAAGGGAGGCAGCTGGGGCTGGGGATATTCTAGACTCCAATGAGAGCAAGAGAAGGAAGCAGAGAGAAATCTATTTGCAGGGGATCATTCAGAGGGCATAAGGAGGAGACAAAAACGGACTACTCATGCTGGACAACATCTGCATGTGTGTCACTGGGAAGCATTGCCTAGCAATGCTGGCATCCACACGGATGGGATTTGATTCCAGTGAAAGAAGTCCCAGTTCTGCTCCTGGCTGTCTCCAGTCTCCTTCTTTGTCATCATTCTCAGGATGTCTCTGGTCTTGTGGATGTTGTGACTGCCCTGCCTGGGCTATATTAGCAGTCCAGTCTGTCTCTGGTCCAGTGCTGTCTGAGCCTCCTTCCACATACAGTATAAAGGAGTAGATGCCACACTGAGGGTGGGCACCACTTGCACACAGGCTGGATGTGGTTCTGAAGTGTTGCTGTAATACATTAAATAGCAAACTTCCCAGCTGCCACCTGAAAATGCCAGTGCTGCACGCAGTAAGAGGTGGCACCTTAAAGCTGCCCCCAAAATTGAAGTCTGTTATCTGTCTCTATATATATGTTACATGACTTAGGTCTCTCCTAATTACTTGCTACCGTGTGGAACATCTCCACTTGAAGAGACAGTGAGGGCTCAGTCCGTGCGCTCTAACCTGACAGTTAAGGTACAAACTAAACTTGGGCTGTACTCCATATACTCTATTTCCCTGGTTATTAGAGGAGTGTCACCTTTTCCATTATTTTTTTCTTCTTTTTTTTTTCTTTATGAAAAAGCTCAAAAGCCTCTTTCAGCATGATAAGAACACTAAAACCTCGAAAAATGCTCCTGAGAGGGCAACTTATTCATTTCCAGCTCTAAGTTTATTCCCAGGACAACAGATTAGTAGTGTTTAGGGCTGGAAAGGATCACTACTTTAATCAATGGATTAAAAAAGATCACAGCCATTAGTGCCAGACTTTGATTTTTACACTGCCACTACACTATATGTGGCTGCCTCCCCATCTGTAGCATTTTAGAGCAGTCAGGATATGTCTGTGTTACTACAATACAATTTATGCTCTAACCTTGCACTATTCATCTCCCCTTTTGTTATCCCTTATCTTGTCAGATATTCCTGGATCTGTGTCCTGCTGTGTTTCCATTACTCATGGGGCGTACCAGGTGGGAAACAGTTCCTGAGTGACTAGCGGTGTTTGTGCGACAACTATGAGGCAAAGCAAGGGTAGTCTCTGTGCTATGTGCTCTTTACTCCAGGACCAACAATTCCTAATATTGGCTCAGGGCTGATCAGGAAGGGACATTGTCTACCCAGGATTCAACTTGGATACCTGACCTAACTGAGCCTCTCCACCTTCAAGGTGATGGTGTGCATAGAGCACTGTCCAGGTTTGGAGCACCTGAACTGGTTGCCAGAGTATTCTTAGATGGGACTGCTGGAAATCATAGAGCCATAGAATGGTTTGGGTTGGAAGGGACCTTTAAAGCTCATCCAGTTCCAACCCCTTTGCATGGGCAGAGACACCTTCCACTAGACCAGGTTGCTCAAAGCCTTGTTCAGCCTGGCCTGGAACAGTGTCAGGGAAACAAGGTCATTTCTGGTGAAGAAAAGGTATTTTTCTGCTTTGCCCACCTTATAAGAGCTGAGCTACTTCTCTGTCCCCACTCTGCCTATATTTTATCTTTAGGTCATCCAATGGTGATAACTGAAGCATTCTTATGAAAGACAAAATCACAGGCTCCCGGTGAGACACACCACTGTCAGCTGCTGCTCAGAGGCAGGAAGAGCTGCAGAAAGGGCAGTGGCAAGAAGCAGCTCTGTGTGTTTTGTTTGCAAACAGAAAAAAAAATAGATAGAAAGAGCAAACTCATTTTCTCAGAAAGTCAACTCCAAAGGTCCCCTGAACTTGTGTAATCTCTTTGTTGCCTCAATGTGACTAGATATGCTGGTGGGTGGATGGATGGGGCTGCTGCAGCAGAACAGAAGTGAAGGCACTGACAAATTACATCATTTCTTTGGGTAGTTTATTCCAGAGACCTTGCTGCAGCTTCTAGGAAGGGAGTTACTCTTGAGGGAATGCAGTGGGATTTTAAAGCCTCAGGAGGTAAAACCTTCCATAAAAATGCAATTAGCTTCCAGTCAGGACCCCTCTAAAGAACATCTTGGTATGCTATGGTCTTTGGGTTATCTGTGGATTGTATGCATAAACATCCCCTTCCTCATGTCTTATGTACCAAAAAGGAAAATTTAGGTGGCAGCTGTTTTTATGGCTTCTGTGTTTTTTGAGAGATAGAAAACCACAGGGAAACTTCATTGGAGAGAGCCACAAGTCCATTCTCTGGTTTCCTGGTGCAAGTCTCTGGATGAGGTTTCTCAGGTTTTGCTACAGATGGTGGGCGATTTCTGTCCCAGCCTTAAATTAATCGCCATTGAGGATCTCCACTCTGTTATGTTTCCAGATGGGAAAATGAAAAATACCCAGATGAGGCCTCCAGCTCCATATTTCTATCTCTGGAAAATCAGCCTTCATGAAGTCTCCTTGGGCATTGATGATGTAGCAGAAAGCCTTCGGAGAACTTTGTTTTCTGCTCATCAACAAAACTTCCACTAAGATTTTCTCCTTGAGTTTCAGGGTAAGTTGGGAGTCTTAACAGGGTTTGGGCATCATCTGTAAGTCCTGAGCAACTATGTCATCTGATGACTAACTTCTCATAAATCTGCCTTAGCTACAGCATGACTTCTGTGTTGGCTTGTGTTTGCTCTTGTAGTGATGTAAGTGATACCCCGTTTCCCATGCATGAATAATCAGACATCGATTTGAGGACAGTCCCAGCACAGCAAATATTGCACCTTTTGTGACAATCCTCAGGGCTTTGTGAGGTCAACAACTCACCTGTAGCTTGATGAGAGCACTGAAGCCCTTCTTCCAGAAAGCACCAGGAATTCCTGGATGGGTATCAACCACCAGTCCTGTAACTCCACGACGGTGCAGAAGATGGTTCTCTCTAAAGCTGATCTGAGATGTGCACATCAGGACTGACCTGGAGAGGAGCCTCACAGCAGGCTAGGAATACCTGTAACTGCTTCCACGGCCTACCTCTTGTGGCTGTTGGGTTCTCCTGGCAGGTTTTCTGTCCTAGAGTCAACCGAGGACTGGGGTGGAGGATGTGAGCATCACCTCAGTATGTACATACAGTTCAGGGGACAGGGCAAGCTTCCTTTTCAGTGAGTACAGCACATAGATGCAGCCCTGGAGAAAAATTCCAGCATCTCCAACTACTTCCAGTTGATAAGACAGCAGAGCCAGATGATTCTCTCTGCTCTGTGAAACTCTTTGAAAGTTGTGTTTTACCACAGCAATGAAGGTGGGTGCAACTTGGAAATAAATGACTGGATAAAATGGCTTTGCTTTCGGTGTGTGCTGGGTAAATGGCAACTGGTGGGAAGAGAGTGTCATGACTGTGGCTATCCCTGTCCCTCTGGGTGGGACTTCTGCTGCTTGCCATATGTTTGTGTCCTGCAGCATTTGAGCAAGATGTGTGAGGGTGAAGGTCTGTGGTTCCTGGAAGGCACAAGGCTTCCAGTGAATGCTTGAATCAAACAGGACTCAGCCAAACTGGGGCTTGTTGAACTAGAAGGGATCCCAGATAAGGAAGTGGGACTCCACTGGCTGACAAGGATGCTGTTCCCCTGTCACATCCCAGAAATGCTTCTCTGGTCTCAGACAAGAGCTCCAAAACATATCTGAAAGTGCTAAAAATCCTGAACCTTGCCCATTTGAAATAGGATAAATCAGATTTGCACTTTCCTGGCAACATGGAGGCTGGAGAGTCCTGGTTTTATTATTGCTTCACTGCGCCAACAACTCTGCATTAAGCCTATTACATTTACATTCTTGGTTTCTGACTGAGGAAAGTGGGTAACGGTGCCGTGTACCTCGCAAATGCACCTGCAACATTAGTTTAGGCTTGTGGCTCCCTGGAAAGACTCAGTGAACGGCAAGCAAAAGCAATATATTGGAATATTGCAAGAGAAAGCAATACATTAGCTTAGTACAAGTGATAATGTTTCCCTGCAATAGCCAGTTCAAGCGGCTCTAATAGCTTTCTACTGACTTTCTGCTGAATGAATGACTCTTAGCTCAAAGAACAGAGATGTATCTCTGGGTAAGGGAGGTTCCTTCATAGCAGAAGCTGCTGTGAGCTCTGTGAGGAGCACTTCCAAAGCAGAAAATCTGCAGTCAAAATGACCCTGAAATATTCACTTTGGTGACATTGAAAAGAAACCTTACAGCTTCATAAATCAAACTGCAGTGAGGTAAGAAAGTGGAGGTTGCAAAGCCTGAAACTGGAGGGTTTAGCCAATGGAAGGAGCTCCTCGGGCTGTAACGTTCTGAAGTCAGCATTATCAAACTTCTAGGAGTAAGTGATGGTGTCCTGGCTGTGTCTGATAGTAAGAGGATGGATGGCCTAGTAAAGTCCACACAGGCAGATCTACAGCTGAGTAAACAGGACTGAATGTGCAATACATATGAAGGAACTCAGCCTCTTTTCCTCCTGAGGGGAAGCAAGCCATCTGCCATCTCACTGAATCCTGTTAGCATTCAAAATAATTGGAGTGTATTTGCAGAGCAGGGAGAAAAACATATTTTTTATAAGTGACACCAGGAAGATCAACTACAAGAGTCTGACCTGCCATGGCTTGCACCGAGGCTCTGGCATTATCATCTCCTGCTGTGCTCGGGGGAGTGTGGCATGTGGCACTGGAAGGGGCCATCCTTACCCCAGACACTTCTGTCAGTTGCTTAGCTGCTTGCCTGCGTAAGTAACCTGTCCAGGAGCACTCCACAACCATCTCCCTGGATGCCTTCTCCTTCCCTCCAGTTTCAGGGATTAGGTGAGGATGCTGCAGGTACCATAGAGAACCATCAGGAAATGTCAGCAAGGGGTGGAGGAACAGCCCATGAGTGACACCACATTGCTGACACCAATGGGCAGAGTCAACAGAGCAAGAGCAGCTAGGGACCAACAGGAAGGGGAGAAAGCTGTGGTGTGTCCTGGTCCCTTCCACAGCCCCAGTGTGGAAGGGACCAGCGGAGCAGTGTGTGGGGGACCAATATGTGGGATAAGGCACAAAGGGAAGGAGCCACCCAAGCCTCCTCAGTCCATCCTCTCTTTGCCCTCAGCAAACAGTATCTCAGCTAAGAGGTGCCAAGGTGGAGCAGGATAGGAGTGTGATGTGGGGAAGGGGGTATCTTGCTCTCAGTAACAGCCAGATTTGCTGGTGGTGGCAGCAGGGCTGTAACTCTCCCCCTTGTAAACACTCAGCGGTTCCTTCGTTCAGGCAGATTTAAAAGGAAATCCAATGTGCGTTTACAAGCTCCCAGCCCATTAACGAACGGGTTCATAAAGCAGCGAAAAAAGGCTAATCAATATGCTGAGTGCAGGGGAGGGGGAGCCTGAAAGCATTCACTAATCAGGGGGATGCTGCTAGCCTTATAAATAAGGAGGGTCTCTGGGATGGGAGTGGGCCCAGGGAGCAATTCACCACCTTTCATCTCTGGTTGCCCCTAAAAGCCTCTCTCCAGTAATGAGCTCGCTTCTCCCCTTCCTCCCCAGTGGAGCCAGGCGAGGAGGAGGAGGCAAGCAGAGCTGCTGCTAATGGTGACTTGCCACAGGGATCAATAGATGGGAAGCAAATTAACTAGGCTCCCGTGGGAAGGGATTTGTTAATATGCGGGGTGGTGAGGAGTGACACCGGATCGCATGGCTGTGCTGCTTCGAAAATACCAGTCTATAATGAACCCCCGAGGGAGTGGGAGGAAGGGGACCCTCCTGCCTGCCTAGGATGCTGCCTTTCCTCACCTCACCCTCCTATCACAGTGCACACTGCTTTGATTTCCCCCCCCAACAAGTTCTCTTGCTGTCTCTCTCCCTCTGTAAGGTGATGCTCCCTCCAACAAAACTCCTGTAGATACCCCTGGGCAGAGTGAAGGGTCCTTGGAGTCCAAACCCACCATGCTTAGGGTCCCTTACACAGGGAGTCCTGGGGGGGCTTTGCCATTTGAACCCCCCTTCCTAAGAGGCATGCAACCATCCTGTGGTGTCTGCTTGAATAAAACAGCCCTGGCTTTTTTCTTAGCCTCATGGCCACCATGGCACTGTGCTGTAAGGCGAGGCAGCAGGCAAGGGAGGGTTCAACTTCCACCTTCCTCTCCTAGGCCTAGGGGAGAAGGGGCTGCTTCTCCAGGCAACGAAGCTGGCAAAGCACTGGAGGCTGGAAGGGGAGACTGCTCCCAGCCAGCTGCTTCACAGAGCAATCTCATGGATGAGACTGCAGTTAAGGAGCAAGCGTCTTCATGATTGAGCTGCAGCCCATGTGGGCTATTGCTTGACCCTCAGCTACTCCAGCTGCAAAATTCAGCCCTAACTGTAGGGAGGTTTTCCTGCCTTCGCTCCTCATCTGCATGTGGGGAGACTGGCACTGTGGACATTAGCGCTGGGGCTCTGCACCTTGACTGGAGCCGGCAGAGGAGGCAGGAAGAGGATAAGGAGCTACTGCCTGCTGCACCAAGCCTGGCTGGGAAAGGGCAGGAGCTGCAAGTTTTGGCACCTGCTGGAGGGTTTTAATGGGAAATCTGCACACAAATAGTGATTTTAACAACTGGAACGGATTCGATTACCTTCATTGTCATATTAGGCAGCCCTGGCAGGAGGGTGGGTGGATAAGAAGGACAGCAGCAGGGGAAAACAGTGGGCTGAGAACAGCAAGTCTTGAGCACATACAGAGCAGGATGACCCTGACAGAGTGTGAGTCATGTCTGCAGAGCAGATCCATATTTAGTACCTCTCCTTCACTGCAGACTTTGGGGCGCAGCACAGCACAGCATCAGTTTTGCAGCTGAGGCAGCGAGGGACTGGATTTCCCAGGGCAGCCAGCCAAGGGGAAGGAGCCTTGGACTCCTGGAAGCCACCATTGGCCTCTTTGCAAGGTGGACGTTGTGTTTGAACAATGCTGAGTATTCCTCCTGGAGCTGACCAAGGAGACCCCTGTGGTCCTGGAGCTGCCTCAAAGCAGAAGTCGTGAGGTGGGCCTGACCCCAGTGAGTGATGTGGGGGACATCTGAGTTCCCCTGGGAGGCTGGGGAGAGGGATGGCTTGTGTGTGCTGGAGGTGCATCCCTGAGCACACATAGGTGTGCTCTTGCTCTTGCCACAGGTGGAGGAGGACATGGGACAGAGGCCACCAGCCTCTTCTTTGTCAGGAAGCACAGGCAGCCTTCTGGTCGCAAGTGATGTGAAAGAGACAGGGTGATCTCCTGGACACATTGCCTGCGCTGCTGTGGTGGGGAAAGTTCTGCCTGTGCTGGGAAGGGCAGCTTCTCCTCAGCTGCCTGACAGCTCATGCCCTGGGGGGCTCATTTGGTGCAGCTCCAGCAGCGAGTTCAAATCACATTTAATTTTGCCCACACACAAAAGAGAAAATCCTGTAGTTTCTGCTACTCGCTGCTTGACTAGCTGCTCAAACAAACAGGCAAGATAAAGCGAGCCTTGGCATCTCTGCTGAGCCATGGCCAAGGCTTGGTGAAGCAAATGAACCTAAGACAGAGAGCAGAAAAGGATTTGCTCTGCTTTGGCCGTCCTCCCTCCAAACACTGCTGATACCCAAAGGAGTGGGGTCCTCTTAGCACCTTTCTTGCTGGGGAGGGCAGGAGCAGGACAGCTTTATGACTGGGGGAAGGGAATCTTCATTTGGGAGACCAGAGCACCGAGTGATCATCTTGTTTGCAGGAATGAAACAGCATCTCTTTGGGGGCCGTCCTTTGTCTAGCTGCTGAGACTGCAGCTTGTTTGCCTGCCCCCATCTTTGTTTCCTTCTCTGCCCATGCTCTAAGTCCCTGGTGTCTGTGGGCATGCTTAGTGAGGTGTGCTCAGGACCAAGCTCTTGACATCTTGAAAATGATCCTTTCATCCCTCCTTCTGTCTCTCCCTCACTGCCTTCTGCATCCAAATTTCTCATCCCTCCATCTCTTCTTCCCACCTCATTGCTGATCTCTGCCTGCCTTCCACAGCTTCCCTCCCATCTCTCCTATTTTATCTCTTCCTTGCTGTGCATCAGAGCTGAGCTTTTCAAGCAGCCTATTGACAGCAGCCTGCCACAGGAGCCATTAGTTGAAAGCCAGGCGAAGGCCTGTGATGCTGAAAACATAAGGCACAGTGGTGAAGAGCAGGGAAGTAAGAACCGGCCTGTATTATACAGCTCTACTCTGCTGCCAGGTTCAGTGACCCCCTTGCTGTATGTCAGTCAGCCACAAAGTCATTACTCATTCGTAGAATGAATTCAAGCAGTCTCATTTGCATTCCCTAATGAAGAGGAGGGGTCCAGCCACATTGCCCTCCCGCCTTCCCTCAGCACCAATCTGGGAAGCACAAGCATCCTCTGGGATGTCTGTTGCTCTGGGAGCTGGGAGTGAGGACAGAAGAGGGGGTGTGAGCATGAGAGGAAGGGAGCTGAGAGAAATCAAAAGGTGAAAGCAGAGTTTGGAGAGCTCCTGGCTCTTTCAGGCGATTAGGAAACAAGTGAGAAAGAGTGTATTGTCAACATTGCCTTGTTGACATAGCAGGGGCTGAGTGTGAGGCTACCTCACCTCTTGGCCACTGCTACAAGAGAAGAAAAAAGGTCTGCATGCAAGAACAGAAAACAAGATTGGATTTGTCTCCCTGCCCCTCTGTGCCAAAGCCCTTTGCGGTCAAAGCAATGCCTGGATTTGGAGACAATTTCTGCTGGGACAGTTTGGCAACTTCTGGCCATTCTCACTCTTCCTCCAGCAGCAGTGCAGCCTGGTTCCTTTCCCAGCACCACCCAAGCAGTTTCCCTGCACAAAGTTCTGCCCTAGCAAAGAGCCAGTGTGTGCTCCCAGGTCTGCTTGCTCTCCCTGTGGCATACATGATTGCAGAGAGTCTTTGTTTGGGCAGAGGGAGGGTGCCCACAGGATGGCTGGAGTGCGTGATAATGTAATGACACAAGTCCATATAAGCAAGTGCTCAAGATTAAAAAAGGC
Organism: Forpus xanthops; assembly: GCA_032466535.1. NCBI lineage: Eukaryota > Metazoa > Chordata > Aves > Psittaciformes > Psittacidae > Forpus > Forpus xanthops. The sequence continues at coordinate 20,405 of JASSUY010029905.1, forward strand.
AGCATCCTGTCACTCTTCAGCTGTTACGTGCTTTGAGGTCTTTGACTATGACATTTAATTAAGTGCAAAATATTTATTATTTGAAAAAAAAAATATTCATTTCCTTCTATTATACTCACATGCACCAAGGAATACATTCCCATTGCCAAGCGTTTGTGCATAATACCTACAGAAGGGCTTGTCTGATGTATTTATTCAGTGTAAATGAGTAGAATGCTAGGGAATGAATGGTTCTGCTAATTGAATTTATTCTTGCAAATTTAATGCCATTCTAGCCAAATGTGCCATCAAAAATGTGCATTATTTTGTTCATCTGCATAGTCACCACTGAAATTCAGAGGACGCATCTGAAATCCTAGTGCACAGCTGGGGGAAATGGTCTTTCCAGCAACTCATGGAAATACTGTGTGTAATTTCAATATTTGCATAGCCAGAATGACTACTTGTGTTCATATAATAGAAGGATCTGTGACTGTAATTGCAATGCTGGAATGTGCCTGGGTTTCTCTGCACAGTTCCTTAGTTTTTCTTACTCCTCACATACAGATTCCTTTGAGGCTTAGAATCCCAGTGCTTGTTCTCTGTCCAGAGAGGGTTTTAAAGTAAAGAGGAAAGTGCCAAGGAAAACTTATAGGTTTTTCTATAACTGTGTTTTATGTACATTACAAGAATCATATCCGGGCATAACTCAGCACCAGTCAGCCATGTATTGCTCTAATTCAAGCTGGTTTATAGCTTTTATGGAGAACTGACAGCAATAAATGAGCTGTTTGTGCGGACGCTATTAATTGATTTGGAAGTCCTGAGCAGAGAGTTTCTTTTTATATCTGAGTGTTAGTAGGTCTGTTATGTTCCTTGAAGCTCTTCATCCATGCCTCACGCCACAGTGGGTCATATATCTGCTGCAAACCCGATGTGATCCTTTTGAGCCTGTTGCATGGCAGTTCAGTGAGACGGCTCAGAGGTGAAGGAAGCCTCCACTAGTCCAGCTGTAGGAAGGAAAATAAAGCAAACCAGAGAACATAGTTAAGCCATTGTCCACGTGCTGTGCGCAGGATATAGCTCTGGCTTCTCCAGCTCAACTGTATTTTATATAATACAGCTAAAAAAGGCTCAGAACAGGGCAGCAGCAGGGATGACCAAAGCTGGGGAATGATTTGAGTGTGAAAAATGACTAGCTGGCTAGGACCCCCCTGCCTGGAAGAGACAGGTAAGGAGCTATGAAATTGTGAGTACTATGGAGAAGGAGAAAAATGAACAATTGTTCATCCCAGCATCAGGACTGGAGGTCAGAGGGAAGTGGCAGGTGACAGTTTCAGAAGAGAGCAGAAAAGATGGCTCCATGGTAGAGCACCACTGAGCACTGGGCAGTGAGCATCTGGAGCATCCCAAATGTCACTGGACAGCCCTGTGGAGTAAAATCTGTCATGAAGTATTAAACATGGGAATGCCACGTGTGACCTAGGACATTTTGAAGCCAAAGGTGGCTGGGAGAGTAATCTGGGGGAATCCCATGGCCCTCATCTGGCTGGAGACAGGCTGCTGAGTGGGACAGGACTCTGGTCTTACCTGGTAGGATCACTATTGCGCTTTCATGTCCATTGCTCGATAAAACATCCCAGGGCAGTCAGCTCAGCTATAAGAGCTCTAAACTTCACAGAGTTACGTGACTATTAACTGCTTTATCTTCATGCCGTTAAGTATCATTAGATCCCTACTATGGGTTTAGCAAAACTCCGATGAGCCAAGAGAGAGAAATAATTGCAGCCCATATGCCTGAAATCATCCATCCCACTAAAGGCTGCAGTTCGGCTCATAAGCCATAATCACATCAATTAACCTTTGTTCCATTTAACATTAGGAGGCCCACAGAATTACAGTTTTTGTAATTAACCTCCTAAATAGGGATACATCCAAAACAAAGACGATCCCTATGTTGGCCAGGCCTGTGGAAAAGCACGGAGAGCAATGAGGGTTATTAAACAAAAGGAAAGAAGGATTAATGTCCACTGAGCTCTGCTGTTGCCTTGCAAGGGAAAGGGCTCTCTGGGCCTGGGAGCCTCCACAGTGGCTGTTCCATACCAAGGATGGTGGATCCAGTGCCAGAGAAAGGAAGGACCTGGGATTAGGAATGGCAAAAGGGGAAGCTCCCAAGACCTAAGTAAGGGTGAATAAAAGAACTTCCCTCCCCTAGAGAGGTGGACCCCAGCCCCTTTGGGAGCAAGAACCTAGCTGAAGATCCATGTGCTGCTTAGGACCTGGTCTCTGCTTCCCAATAGAGGATCAGATGGCAGAACTGGCCGTGAAAGGGGAGGAAACCACGGAGCAGCTCTTTAAAGGCAAAATGAAGAGGATTCACTGAGCAGCAATGGGAAAGTAATTGAGCTAAACTGAAATGTAATTGGAAAATAATCATGGTGAGCAGCAGTTTAACACATCTTATTGTAATATGAACAGAAGTTGCTTTATGAGTTTGCGTTCAGCCCCATCCCAGAGCCTGTGGTGTGCTGTCTATGATGCAGACAAAAGACTTTTTTTCTGTGGCTTAGGACCGAAGCCAGAAGCAGACTCTGCTCCCTCATGCTCACTGGCATGTCTGTCTCCATAAGCAGTGCCAGGGCAGAGTGGGAGGAGGAACCTGGCTTCTCTGTGGGAGAAGGGTGGTGGCACCACCCACAGCAGGAGGTGGTGGCTGCTGGCTGGGGGGACAATGCAGGGATACCCCCCCTTGCTTACTGCGCATTAGTCAAGAGTATTTTCTGTCCATGCTTTCTGTGCGCTGTTATGCTCCAGAGCCGCTTATGCAAAGCATTCAATAAATACCCCCTGAAACGTGGAGGAGATGAACAAGGTAATGTGAAGAATAATGAAATGTCCCTCAGCCTTCGGGGAAGCAGTATTGACCAGCCATGGAGAGAGCTCATAATGAGGCCCACTTTACCCAGAGAGAACAGTAATAGCCTTCCCTTGTGCAGCCCCCCCTCGCCATCCCTGCAAATTGTGTTTGCTCAAGAAAACGATTTGCGCAGGAAAGGAGCCAGGCAGCAAGTGCGGGCTGGAGGGGTCGGTGTGGGGGTAAGGAGGAAGGTTAGAGGGAGGGCCAAGGACCAGATGTGGCTCCCCAAGGTCAGTGACAAGCGCTGCTGTGTAAAATCCCCTCTGGACCCTCTCAGGATCCCTGGGGCAACAGACTTTGGGATTGAGGGACCCAGAGCTGAAAGCAGGGGGTGGATCCCGTGCTCACTGTGTGCAGCCCTTGTCCCAGCTGTGTTTTCCCCTTGCCTCACCCACGTCTCTGTGTCCAAACCTCTGATCTTTGTGCAGATGGTGTGCCCTCTGCACCAGCTCCTCTGTCCTGACTATTAACTGCAGCCCCTGTGTAATGCCTCTGCCTCAGCCCTTGCTGTGCTACAGGAGGCCTGCAGGATGCCACTGTGTTCAGTGCACTCACACAGGGGATTTGCTGGTCATCCTCCTGTGGCCCCTTTACCCATCACTATCTGCTGTGAGCTCCCCTGAGCAGAGCACCGGCAGAGGTTGTGATCCTGGGCAATCTATCAGCCCCAGCAGGAGTGTAACCGAGATACACAGTGTGGTCAGCACTATGGCTCCCACACGCAGTGGCTCTTGTGTTCTAGTCCCTGACCAGGGGTTCCCAGCAGCCTCTCCTGCACCACAGTGCTTCTCATTCCAGCAGTCGTGGAGATTTCTGGAGCTGCTCACCTGGTTTTAACTGTACTCTCTGTTCAAGGCAGCATCCCATCTTTATTAACCTTTATGGTGTTATCCCTTTGCCTTCCATTCCTTATTTCCACTCCTAGCCCTCTTGTTTTCTGTGGAGGAAACAGGCTTCTATCACTTTGCTTTGCTTGTTCTTCCTATTAATTTCTCTACCATTTACTGTCAGAGCTTCGTTTTTGCCTGCTCCCTTCTTGAGCAACTGTCATGGGTTCAGCAGCAGCAGTCATTTTTCTTTAAGCAGTAGCTGGTGTAGCACTGTGTTTTGGATTTTCAGCT